>JAADVC010000893.1:0-14410 GCA_023334575.1 Pythium volutum | reverse complement strand
TGCGTCGCTGCCACCACCTGGAGCAGCTCATTTTGCTCTACACCAAGATCCGCGCGATCCCAGACTGGACCAAAGAGTTCTCTCGCCTCGAGTATCTGTACGTACTTGCAGTTTGTATGTCCCTTGCTCTCTGCCATTGTCTATACTCACGTGTGCCTCTGCCTACTCTTCGCACGCTCGCACAGGCACATTCAAGGCGACCTCACGGCCACGCAGCTCACGTACTTGCCGCCCGACCTCTTTCAGAACATGCCGCATCTCAACTTTCTCCACTTGGGGTCGCACATCAAACTCACGACGCTTCCCGACCTCAGCAAACTGCACAAGCTCGCGTACCTGACGTTTGGCATGCTCCACTCGGTCACAGAACTGCCAAGCCTGGACGGTCTCGTGGGTCTCCATCGCTTCAGCATCATTGACCTGATCCAGTTGCCAGCGATGCCGAGTGTGAGCAAACTCAAGAAGCTCAAGGCCTTTTCACTCTTGAGCCGGAACCCCATGTGCTGCAACGGCTTCTTGCCGACGCAGCCCTGTAATAGGACGGACTTTTCCTGCAGAGACCGTACGTCCGAAGGCGAGCCGCTGGTGCAATGTACCACCGAACAAATGACGAGTCAAGACTACACGCACCTCACATCGATCGGCGGCTCAATCTGTCCACCGGCTTCGGGTTTCGACTTGAAGAACAATCGCCAGACGCTGATCAACACGGACAATGCCTGCGGCGGCGTCAAGTACAAGCAGTGCAAGCTCGGATCGGCCCTGGGGATTTGTTATCCCAATCTGATGCAGACCATCTCGTGTCAAATGATCACGGGGCTCATCAACATGCGTCGGCTAGAGATTACGCGGCGTGTCGGCGAACCATGCGATCGCATCGTCGAGGCCTGGCTGGGGTGCGATGTGTGATGAGGTTGGTGCATGCGCCGTCTCGCTGCCTTTGGGCAGACAGTTCTTATGTATGATATAATGCCGAACCCATTCTCGGACTCGTTCCGAAGGAGATCGCCTCTTCATGGCAGCACCTCCTCATCCGCGTAGGCAGGGATCGATATGACGCTTGGAACTTTTCGCAAACATGGCGATGGCATGCTGTTCAGGCCCCTCGGCCAAGGCAAGTGGGGGTCGGATTCTCTCAGGTGGCTACACAAAGGCACTCTCACGAGGGAATCATGACCTTCACTCACCGATCTCTATTGATTGGCTGAAAACGAAAAGCTCCCTTTCCGCCCAATCCAATCTTCTGGGCCCCCACCACATGAGACTTTCGAGCAAACGCGAAAGCGCCTTCTTCCTCCATCTTCCCTCCCGTCAAGCGAAGTGACCCACCATGAAGAAGACGCGCATGTCGATCGACGACATCCACGCCATGGTCGGCAGCATCCGCAAGAACGTACTGTCGATGCGCGTGACCAACATTTACGACCTCGCGGCCACGGGTGACGCCGCCAAGACCAACAAGACGTACATTCTCAAGCTCCACCAGCCGCCGTTCCCCAAGATCTTTTTGCTGCTCGAGTCGGGCGTGCGGTTCCACACGAGCAAGTACGCACGCGACGCGTCGTCGGGCTCGTCGCTGCCCAGCCAGTTCACCATGAAGCTGCGCAAGCACTTGCGCGGCAAGCGGCTCGTCGCGCTCACGCAATTGGAGGGCGACCGCGTCGTCGACTTTACGTTTGGCGCCGACCAATTGCAGTGCCACTTGATTCTGGAGCTCTATGCGTCGGGCAATATCATTCTCACGGACGAGAATTACAATATCTTGTCGCTGCTGCGCACCCACAAGTTTGACGAGAATGTCAAGATGGCCGTGCGCCAAGTGTACCCCGTCTCAGTGCTGGGCGAGTCGTCGTCGACCAAGACGGTCGCGGACGCGGCCGACCTCATTCAGGTTGTGGACCACTGGTTTGTCGAGCACGAGATGCGCGCGATCGAGGCCAAGGCGACGGGCAGTAACAACACCAAAAAGCCCAAGCCGCAGACGCTCAAGCAGTTGCTGCTGACCAAGGAGTCGTCGTTTGGCGGCCTGGGTCCCGTCATTGTCGAACACTGCATTGTCAGCGCCGGGCTCACGCCCAATCAAAAGATCAAGAATGCCGGCGAGTTTAAGGCCATTGGCGTCACGGAGCTCGCGCGACTCGTCGAGGAATTGCGCAAGGGCTGGACGCTGCTCGAGAAGCTGCAGACGGAGCAGGTCACGACCATCACGGCCGAAACGGAGGAGAAGGAGGAGGAGAAGAAGGACGAGAAGGACGAGAAGTCGGACGAGACTTCGTCCTTGGTCAAGCGCGGCTTTATTGTGCTCAAGCCCAAGGCGTCGGAAAACGACATGGACCAGTTTGAAGAGTTTACGCCGTTTCTCTATGCACAGCACGCGACCAAGCCCATCAAGGAGTTTACGACTTTTGACGAGGCCGTGGACGAGTACTTTTCCCATTTCGAGGCCCAGCACGCCGAGGCCGCGCGCCAGTCGGCCAAGGCCGCAGCCGAAAACAAACTGGAAAAGCTGCGCCGCAGCCAGCGCCAGCAAATTGACCAGCTCGTCGAAGTCCAGGAACTGAGTCTGCGCCACGCGCAGCTCATCGAGACCAACCAGCAGGACGTCGAGAATGTACTGCTGGTCGTGCGCAGCGCGCTCGCGAGCGGCATGGACTGGCGCGGGCTCGCCGAGCTGGTGCGGTTCGAGCAGCGCAATGGCAATCCGGTCGCGTGCCTCATCCACGAGCTCGATCTCGCCCACAACCGCATCGCGATTCTGCTCTGCGACAATGACGACGACGAGGACCAAGACGGAGACGAAGGAGAGGAGCAAGAAGACCGTGCGGCCCACGTGATCTGGATCGACTTGGCGCTGTCGGCGCTCGCAAACGCGCGTGAAATTTACGCGAAAAAGAAAAAGACGGTCCAGAAAGTGCAAAAGGCGACCGAGGCGACGGACCGCGCGATTGAATTGGCCGAGCGCAACACGAAAAAGACGCTCGACAAGCAGCAAACCAAGCGCGCGACCATTTACGCGCGCCGCAAGACGCTGTGGTTTGAAAAATTCCACTGGTTTGTCAGCAGTGAAAACTATTTGGTCATTGGCGGCAAGGACGCGCAGCAAAATGAATTGCTCGTGAAGCGGTACTTGCGCAAGGGCGACATTTACGTGCATGCCGATCTCCACGGCGCCGCGACCTGTGTCGTACGCAACCGCGCGAGCGCGAGCGACAAGAATGCGACGATCCCAGTCGCGACGCTCGAGCAGGCCGGTTGGATGAGTGTGTGCCGCAGCCACGCGTGGGCGAGCCAAGTGATTGCCGGCGCCTACTGGGTCCACGCCGACCAAGTGAGCAAGGCGGCGCCGTCGGGCGAGTACTTGCCGACTGGCAGCTTCATGGTGCGCGGCAAGAAGAACTATGTGAACCCGTCGCGGTTGGAGCTGGGGCTGGGTATTGTGTTTCGCGTGGACGAGGCGTCGGTCGGGCCAAGGCATGGAGAGGAGGAGGACGAGGACGAGGAGGAGAGCAAGGTGGAGGATAAAGTGGAGGACGACGAAGTGAAGGAGGAGGAGGAGGAGAGCAAGACGGAGGACAAAGAGGAGGAGGAGGAAGACGAGGAAGTGGAAGGAGAAGAAGAAGTCGAGAACGACGAGACTAAGGAGGAGAACGACGTCCAAGACGAAGCTGCGAATGCTGAAGATGTCAAGCAGGAGGCTCAGGAGGAGGACGAGGAGGAGGCGCAGGAGGAGGAAGAGGACGCTGATTCGCAAGCCCACGCCAAGAGTGACGGTAGCAAGAAGCGGTTGAGTGCCAAGCAGCGTCGCGATTTGAAAAAGGGCAAACCCCTGGCCGAGGTCTTGGCCTCGGAACCGCAGCAGCCATCCAAGCAGCCGGCATCCGAGGGCAAGAAGACTAGTGGCGGCGGTAAGAAGACGGGTGGTGGGGGCAAGCCAGACGGCAAGGCAACGCCCGAGCCAGCAGGTCAACCGACCAAGGGCAATGTGCGTGGCAAGAAGGGCAAGCTCAAGAAGCTCAAGAAGAAGTACGCCGACCAGGACGACGACGACCGACGACTGCGGCTCGAGGCGCTGGGCCACACTGTGCCCGATCAAGAGGACGACGAGGATCCAGAAGAGGATGAAGATCCAGAAGGTGAGACGCTGGATCAAAATCCAGAGGGATCCAGTACCACTAAGCCCGACCATAGTGACGAGTACATTCGCCAGCAGCGCGAGAAAAAGGACAAGTTTCTGGACGAGCAAGAAGAAGAAGCCGAGGCTGCCGACTTTTTCGACGCATTCACGGGTACGCCACGGCCGCAGGATTTGCTCTTGTTTGCGTTGCCCATGTGTGCGCCGTACGCGGCGCTGGCCAAGCACAAGTACAAGGTGAAGCTCGTGCCAGGGAGCACGAAAAAGGGCAAGGCCGCCAAGACGGCCATGGACTATTTTCTGGCCTCGACGCTGCGCGAAGAAAAGGATCTCCAGAAGATGACCTTGGTGTCGTCGACTCAGACTCAGAAGACGGAGTCAGCGGCTGAGTCCAACCCCGTCCGTGAGGCCCTGGATGTCGAGCACGTGGTCGTGCAGCGTGAGCTGCTGCGGTGCATTACCGACAATGAACTGGTCGCGTGTCTCGTCGGTCCCGTCAAGATCATTGCGCCAGGCATTAGCGGCACGGCCGCCAAGAGCGGTGGCGGCAAGAAAGGCGGTGGTGGCGGCGGCAAAAAGAAGGGCAAAAAGTAACGTGATGTACTAGGATACGATAAATAACATATCCTCAGGATATGTCATTCACTGAGTATCATTGGCTGAAAATAGTCACGCAAGCATTTTTCCAAAAATATTGGCCACGAATCCCCACATTTCTGAAAATATAGCACCCATTTCAGCCAATCAGCGTACCGTAGCTCCTCATCAATCCCTCAAAAGCGCACTTTTCGAGAAGGATGATTGGGAATATGATGATGATGCGGGCGCCGACGCTGCGGTCGTTCCAAGAGGCGGTCGTGGCACGCGCGCGCGACAGCAATATCGTCATGGTCGGCGCCACGGGCATTGGCAAGACATTCGTGGCGATCGCATTGCTGGACGAGCAAGACTATAGCGACGGCAAGCGCGCGTTCGTGCTCGCGCCGACGCGGCAGCTCGTGTGGCAGATCGCCGCCAAGGTCGAATCGGCCACGACGCTGCGCGTCGGCGCATTGTGCGGACACGCCGTCGAGCAGTGGGGCAAGCGCGAGTGGGAATTAGAGCTCGTCCGCACGCGCGTCGTCGTGTGCACGCCCGAAGTGTTGCGCACGGCGCTCGAAGGCGGGCTCGTGCGCATGACGCAAATCAATTTGCTCGTGTTTGACGAGTGCCACCACGTGACCAAGCGCCATCCGTACGCGCACGTGATCAAAATGTACGACGCGACGCAGCCGCACCACATGCCGCGTGTGTTTGGCACGACCGCGTGTCCGACGCGCGACTGTGCGCGCAATCTCCACGCCGAGATCCACAGGGTCGAGCTCGCGCAGCACGAGACGGTCGCGTTTGCCGCGGTCGCGCCGCTCCATTTGACCGAGTACGACGCCGACGACGCGCCGCTCGCGCTCGCGTCCGTGCGTGTATCCATGGTAGACGAGACAGCAGCCAATGACGACGACGCGAGCGAAGATTTGTGGGTCGCGCGCGAACTGCAGGCGTCGGGTTTGCAGCCCGTGTTTGCCATATTGACCGAACTCAAGGCCACGACCGTGCTCCGTAAATTGCTCAGCAAGGGGAAACCCGAAGTCGCACGCGACGGCGACCGCTGCGACAAGCTCGTGCGCAAATTTGTGCTGTCGTGTGTCGAGATTTTCAAGCACTTTGGCGTCTGGTGCGTCTATAAGTTTGTCGAGTTGGAGATTGAACGCGCGGCCGTGAACGCGTCCAATTTGCTGACGATCCCAGGTAGTACGTTTGGCTATGACCGTGAAGCACGCACGCTTTTAGTCGCGGCACGGGAGAAGCGCGAACTGTGTCAGCTGGCGGCGTCCAATCGACTGGAAATGGTCGTGGTGCTGCTGAAAGATCGACTGATTGAACAGGAAGAAGAAGAGGTCGAGGAGGAAGAGGAGGAGGAGGAGAATTCGGCGACGTCCGAGCCAGAGGACGACGACGATGCGGACGTCAGCAGTCTTGCTACGACCGACGACTCGACGGCGTCGCAGCGTCGCTATGATCCGTTTGGACGCTTCGTGGATCTCCCCGAAGAAGAAGCAGAGACTGCGAAGCCTCCGCGTCGTCTCCAGGGTATTATCTTTGTCACGACCCGTGCCGAGTGCCGCGTCGTCTGCGAGTATCTCAATGAACGTCTCAGCACCCACGACCAAGTCGCTGCGACGGAGGCAGACAGTGACGACGAGAATGACGACGACTACCACGACGGCCACAACGACGACGACGCGTCGCGTAAAGATCCGCTCTTTGCGTGTCTGCTTGGCCAGGCCGGGGCGCGCGACACGGCCGCGTTCAATCTGCCCAAGATGGAAGAGATCTTGCCCAAGTTTGAGCAGGGCAAGATCCAGTGTCTCGTCTCGACGGCCGTGTCGATCGAGGGCGTGGACTTTCCACAGTGCTCGCTGCTGATTGTCGTCGACCGCATCCAGGCCGCACGCAAGCTCTTGCAATTGCGCGGCCGCGCACGCCACGAAGACGGCGTCGTGTACTATTTATGCGAACGTGGCGACCACGAGCACGCGAGCCATTTCCAAAACATGGTGCGCGAGGCCGAAGCCATTGACATGCTGGATTTCCAGCACGACAAGATCGACTCGGTGCTCACGCAGCCGCGGTCCCAGATCGCGCAGCAGCTCGCGGGTTTCGAGTACTTTCCCGACGAATCCAAGTTGAGTATCCACGAGACTGGCGCCGTGCTGGACCTCGACTCGAGCATTGCACGCGTCAACATGTTTTGCCAGACACTGCCCAAGCACATGGGCACGGGTTTGGATCTCAAGACCATGTTTACGTTTACGGAAAAGACGATCGCCAAGCGGCCACTCTTCAGGGCCACGCTCACGCTGCCGACGGCGCTTGGGACGCCCGTGTTTGAAAGCGCGTTTGTGCACAGCAAGGCGACGGCCAAGGCTGCCGCGGCCTTTGAGGCCTGCAAGCACTTGTACGAGATTGGCCTGCTGGACGCGTCGCTCCACTCGGTGTACCGCAAGAAGAAGGGCAGCGATCTCCACATTCTCTTGCAGCAGCTCCACCACTAAGAGTAGGGAGGGCAGGGAGTCCCTATACTCTACCCAAGGTTCGTATGCGGTAGTAGCCGTGTCGCAAAAGGTACTCCCCCTCGGTCGTTTTCTGATTCAACGTGAGCTCGTTTTGTTTCTTCTTCGTTTGTGCCCACGGTCTCACTTGTTGCTAGACGACTCTCTCCACTGCATGGTGCCGTTCCTCTTCCACGGTCTCACTTAACGCCAACTAGGTCTCCTCCGTTACCCACAGCGCAGCAGATCGGCCCACTTCAGGTCTTTCGAGTTGATGACCGCGACAAGCGTGAGCGTGTCCCAGTCAATGGGGATATCCACATCCAGCTTCTCGAGTCCGTACGGAAGCAGCAGACACCGCGTCTTGGTGGGCGTCGCCTTGGTCTCATATAACCCAATGAGTTTGCCGGCGCCGACCCGCAGCTCGAGCCACGTCAGTACGTCCGTCATGGCGGCCACGTTCATGAGCAAAATGGTCGCGTGCATTTCGCGCGAGCGGCGTGCGACGCTGTGCATGTCGCTTTGGAGACGCTGCGACACGGTCGAGTCGCGCAGCACCATGGGCGGCGACGCTGGCGCCGGCGGCGTCCGTCGGGCCGCGACCAGTTTGCCGTACCATTGCTGGACCTTGTTCTTTGCGGCGTGGCCCTTTGTGGTCATCGTTGCCGTCTTTGTCTTCGTGTCGAGACTCATGACCGAGCCGTGCCAGCTCACGACCAGGCGACTGCGCGGCCACAGCGTCCCGGCCGAGTACGGCGCGATCGTGGTCGTCGTGAGCGAGAACCGCAGTGGCAGCAAACTCGGAAACACTCGCTTGACACCTCGCACAACCACCGAAATTCCCACAAGCCCCAAGAACCCGCACAGTAAACACTGCGCGTCAATGGGCGAGCCGGCCACCAAGTCGTTCACGGTCGAATGGGTCGCGTCATAGCGATTCGCTTGGAACTGTGCGCGCTTGGCGCTCGGCACGACCGCAAACACACGCAGCACGGGCGCGACGCGGAACGCGACCGAGCGAAACTGCGCGACGATCGTGAGCGACGCGATGAGCGTGATGGCGAGCTCGGCCATGCCCGGCACGCCGTGGCTCGGCGACCAGCGCGTGCAGGTCGCGAGACTGAGCGTGCGATGGCAGAGAAAGCCAATGACCCAGACCGTCCGCATGGACACGGCGCAGTGCTGGAAGAGTTCACGCAGCGTCCAGTGGGTCTGGCCCGCGAGCGACGTGAAGTAGGCCTGCACCATGGCGTACGCGGCCGGCGAGTCGATCCAGTGCGCGAGCACGTAGCACGAAATGGGGAAGCTCGCGCCGTACACGACGACCTGGCTCGGGATCAGCAAGACCGTGCGCAGCGTCACGAGCACTTTGGCCGTGCGTGTCGCGTCGTGGAAACGCGGCTCGTGGAGCTGTGCTTGCGCACAACCAATGACCAGCGAGAGCAGCCGCAGCCACGCATAGGCCTGGCCGACCACGCGCAAGAGCCCGACGATCGCGAGCCAGTCGCGCGCATTCATGACAAAAGTCGCCGTCTCGTACCGGTAATCGTCCACGGCCACGGTCTCACATTGGGTTGGTGCAGTGAGACACTGGCGGATGCGCGTCAAGACGACGATATCCAAATCCTTGCGGCCTTGGTACGCGAGACTGCTCCGTGGCAGGTCCTCCATGGCGTCCAGCACGACCAGGTCGATCGTGTGGTTACTGTACACGCGTGCCAAGTGCTGCTGCCGTGCGTGGATCGCGTCCCAAATGCGTAGCATGTCACAGTCACGCGTGGGGGCCACTCCACACATGAGTCTCCGTGCGTTGGACCAGCTCTGTGCGCACGAGTACGGTCTCCGCACGATGTTGCGGTCGGCACAGAGCGAGCGACGCGGCATTGGGTGGCGCACGTGGACGGCCTGCGTCGTGCGCGTCTTGAGTGCGTTGAAAAGCCACGGCAGTGCATAGTGGTAGACGCGGTCGCGGAACGCGTGGTGCGAGCGAAGCGTCACGGCACGGTGCGGCGTCTGCGCGGCGACACGGTCGACTAGTGCGTTGACCATGGTAAACACTGTGGACAGAGGAATCCCCTGGGTCTCGTCACACGACTGGGCGTACATGACGCAGGGCGGCCAGGCCGGCAGACCGTAAAACTGCGCGACCGTGCGCATGCCCATGGACGTCGTGTCGTACTTGTAGGTCCAGAACGGCAGACTCGCATTGCTCGTGGCGTTGGCGGTCGTGAGATGGGTCGTCACGTACGCCAATGGTCCAAAGTAGGCAAACGTATCGGGTTCGACCGACGTGTAGGGCAAGCGGTCGAGCCCGAGGCCCGTGCGCAGCACGTCCGTGAGCAAGAGCAAGTAGGACACGACCGCAAAGCCCGCGTGGAGCCATGAAAAGTGCTGGTCGCGCTCGAGGTTCCCGACGGGCAGAGCCGAGAGGTGGTGTTTGTAGGCCACACGGAGAGCCGACTGGCGTGCGGCTTCGGAGGAGGCGTCATGGGCGTCGTCCATGCGGTACCTGTCCGCTGGCATGGGTCGGTCGTGGGTCGCTGGCTTGTCCTGTAGGGTGCGAGTGACGCTATGACGGAGTTGTCGTGGTGGTAAGTGGGGAGTGGTGGGAGGGCGAGCAGCTGCACGCGCGGGTCAGAACCGACCGAAACGACTAGCTATTCATGGCCGCTGCTTGGTGTGTACCGCTTTGAAGAAAAGCACTGCAAGCTGAAGTTGTTGACCACCCGCCCTTCTCACTTGTGTAAGAATAGGCAAACGCTGGGACCAGAACCGACTCGAGGCAGTCGCCCATGACGGCGGTTTCCTGCCTGTGGGCAGTCAGCCAGTTTAGCAGAGACCGTGACACTTCAAGTTGAAGTTGGCAGCTTCTACTAGTATTTTAAATAGAAAGGCCGTCAACGTCAACAGCATCCGACCAGAACACGGATCCAAACGCCTTCGTCATATTCATACCATATACTGTAGTACATTCGTCACACCTCCCTCGTTAATTAGTAGTCTATTTCTCGCCATCACATCTCGTTAGACCCAGGTCGACTGGCCGTGCTGGAGCGCCGTCTCGAGCCGCAGCTTGACCGCGCGCACACTCAGCACTTGCCGCACGCAAATGCTCTCGGCCAGCACACGCGGCAATGTGCCTTTAAAGTCGGCATTCACGACACACGTGAGTTTGGTCGTCTGGCCAAACGTCTCACTCACGGCGCCGGGCTCGACGAGAAAGCCGCCCGTCGCAAACGACATGCGGACCGTGCCCTTGACCGTTGGCACGTCGGGCCGCGGTACTGATTCCAAGAGCACGGCGTATGTGTCAGTGCGGCCCGTCTTGGACGGCCCGACAAAGCTGTGGAGATCGCACGAATCCCGAGGCTTGACGAGCCACGTGGGCCAGAGCGACAGCTTTGGGTGCGACCGATACAAAACGACCTTGGAGTCGTCAAGCGGCTCGACGCGGCGCACGGCCGTGATGCGGTCGTCCCACTCCGTCATCTTCTCTAGGGACCGCAGGTACTTGAACACTTGACGCGGCGTCGCGTTGATCTCGACATGGGCCTTCATCTCGACAAACGGACTGGCACTGGTAGACAGGACGCAGCCATGCGACGCTGGATCGTCGCGGCGAAACACGTCGACCGTGTGGCGGCTCTTGTGGAGCGTCCACTCGTGGGCCGCGTCGTCGCTGTGGATACGCAAGAGCCGCTGCAGGCCAGCCTGCGACAGACTCGCATAGTAAATCTTCATGAGCTGAATGTCGCGGTGGATCGTCTGGCCCAGCACGCGCTCAAGGTCCTCCATCGCGACATTTTCCTTTTGCTGGGCCGCGTCCTCTCCTCCTCCTCCTCCTCCTCCTGCTCCTCCTCCTCCACTGCTCGTGTCCTCTTTGGTCTCCTCGTCTCCGTCCTCGTCGCCTTCTTCTTCAACACCCAACGCGCCCAGCGTTGGCACGGGCGACAGCGTCTTGGACGACTTGAGCTTGTGCTTGGGCAAAACGGCCTTTTTCTTTTTCGGCGGTGGCGACATGGAACCACCCCCCGCGAGTGGTGCTAACTCACTGCCCCTGAGATCCACGCTGACGGACGGCGCGTGCTTGCGCTTGGCCTTGCTCCCGTAAGTCGCGACTTCGGTCACCAATGAATCCAAATGCGTCGTGATCCAGTGCTGCACGACGCCGAGTGCCTCGTCGGCCGACGCGACCACGGGCGCATTGCCCAGCAAGCCATAGGCACTGCTCGCACAGCTCGAGACCGACGAGGCTCTTGTCAAGGGATGGACTGGATTCACTGGATTATTTGCCCAGAGCTGCGAAATGCGCGGCGCCAAGTTGCTTCTCAAGATGAGACTCTCGCGGCGCTGGTCGTTCTGTGCTTGCAGACAAATCTGGTCGTAAAACGCAAAGAGCGACGCACGGTGCTGCGTGAGAAAGCCGTTGAACGGCGCCATGTACTCTTCTCGCGCGCCATACTCGACATTGTTGGCGAGCGACTGGAACAGTTTGGCCACGAGCACGAGCGTGCGCTGCAGCGGCTTGGACGGCGCGTGGCCGTCCGGTGTCAGTCCCATTTTGTGGGGCAGCAGCAGCGCCGGACAGAGAAACCGCAGGAACAGAAACCCACCAAGATGGACGTAAAACTCTTCCTTGGCCGGTGATAGACTGTTGGTGGTCGTGGCCGTGAGCCGATGACTCGAAGACGAAGACGAAGAAGAGCCCGAGTCTTTGCTGTGGCCACTGGCCGTAGAGCCACGGCCTTCGTCGCTCGAAAACCGGTCTTCGCTAATGGCGCTGAGTCGCGGGAGCGACGTATTGCTGCGCCGATAGTCCCCCGTCTCGGAGGAGCACACGGCGTCGTCACTCAGTCGCGCGCTGAGCCGCTGGAGCGATACGTTGCTTTTGCGGTCGCGGTCAATGAGCCGCGTCATTTCGACTTCGAGGACGCGATAGATCTTGGCAATTTGGTACGGAAAGAGCGACGCCGCGTCAAAGATACGGGTCAATAGCCGCGTCGCGAGTGCTTCGAGGCTTTTGCGGTTCTGGACGAGCGCGTCCGGAGATGTGACCAGGCGCGGGTTCACTTCATAGGCCTCGGAGAGATCCCAGAGCGCCGCGAGCTCGTCTTGGAACGCCGCCTGGAGAAACTCGAGCCCGAGATCGCACGTGTACTCGCGGATAATCTAGAGGAGAGTACATTAGATTAGAGGAGGAGGAGGAGAGGAGAGGAGAGGAGGTCGTACGGCGGTCGTGGCCGAGTTGGCGCGAAAGAGCTCGTTCCAGTTGAGCGTGTCGACCATGTCGCGGAGCAGGAGCAGCGCGACAAAGCGCCGCAGTTGGTCTTCGTATGCGTCAAAGAGCTGGAGCAGCGCGCGCACGACGCCCACGTCGACAATGCGCTGCGCGTTGGACGTGAGCGCCGTCGCGAGCCGGAACTCGGGGTCGTGCACGAGCGCATACACGAGCGCACTCTCCGAGTCTTTTTGTGCGAGGAATGCGAGTGCGTTGCGCATGGTCGCGTCCTCGGCCGAGGTCCATGCAAGAGAGGACGACGGAGGAGGAGGAGGCGGAGGAGGAGGAAGCGCGGAGGACAGCGGAGGAGAGCCGGCGGAGGTGGACGTGGAGACAAATGAGGAGCTCATGTCGGCGGAGCGGACGTCGGCGAATGCGGCGGCCATGGCTGTAATAATGGAGGAGGCGTCCTCTCAGCCGAGGGGAGGCAATAGCGGACTGGGCGGATAGACGCTTCACGTAGGGACGCGGTGACAATGGTGGCGTGGGGCGTGAGAGAGAGCGGACGACGGCGGCAGGTGCGATAGGCGGCATGAAGCCCATCACGGCCGGACGAATAGGCCGGAACAGGTCAGTCATACTGGTTAAATCAGTTGATTAGAGGATATTTATGTCCAGTATACTGATAGAATGGATTTGGACTGGGCATTTTTCCCGGTAAAGGTGATGGAACGTGCGCGCGTGTGATTGGAAGAGAGGCGAAAATGCGATTTCTCATCAGAGGGGCTCTCATCTTCTCAGATCAACGTGAAGAAAGGAGCGAGTAGAATCTAGACGGCTGGACACTGGAGGAAGACAGAAGCCACCAGCCTCAGCGCCGTGGTGGCCGACCTTCGAATTCTCCTTTCGCCATAGAAGGCTCAAGGCTCAAGAGATGGAGTCGATGTCCTCGAATCCCCGACTCCTCGAGTCGAGGATGGGGCGATTCGATTTTTCCGAGTTGACGCAACACCGGGAACAAAAAATATCTCCAAGAACGAAAAATCGGAAGATGGAAGGAAGGCCCAGATCAGTGTCCCAGCACACTCTGGAAAAATCCAGCAACCATCCATTTGCGTCACTTGTCCAGTTCAGTACAGTAAGAATGAATTGAAGCGTGGTTGGGTTGCATAGTCGTCAGCGGCTGAAAAAGGATCCGTCGCAGTCCAGAGCAAAGCGATCCAGGCGGCTGAGTCACCGCTGGACCCCGTCCAGAGAGCGCCGACTTCTCAACGTTTGCTTTAACCAGATGGAGCAGCATTCAAGCCACGTCGTCCTGACTAATAAGCCTGATGTGTTTTCAATAACCACACTGTGCGGAGCCAACTTACGCGTTGTTTACCATCACCACCGAGTTGATGCTGTAACGTCTGGACGCAAAGGTAGAAAGCAAGATTCCAGGTTGTGATCCAGCCCAGGCGGATTGATTCAGCGCATGCGGTGGGAACGTCAATCCCCCCCATCGGGACGCTGTAATAGTTATTGTGGGTTTCAGACCATTTGGCCAAACTGGACTCGATCACTCCGAAATCATCTCGAGCCCAGGTCCGAATTAAATTCCCCAGCTCAGATCTAGCAAACTCCAAGTCCGATATATTTCCAAATCAGACCATTTGGCCAAGTCATTCCAGCAAAAACGAGTAGTCAAACAACACAGATCCGCCCAGGACACTCACAGCACTTTGTGCCAAAAAGTCTGAAACCCATGTGATGATATTTCCAAGAGTCACTGGAGATAGCTTGACTAATTGTATATTAATATCCCACATGATATTGCCATCCCGTCGTTTTCATGACCATGCTATCCATTCTCACAGCACTCCTTAGGCGCACCACCAAGAGGTTCTCGACGTTGAGCCTAGCGATAACGAGATTTTGTGCTTATCCGTGTGAAGCTCTGAGCCGAGTCAGCCCAGCACCTCAGCTGACCCG
>JAADVC010000892.1:0-14415 GCA_023334575.1 Pythium volutum | reverse complement strand
GTACATTTAATGCGCACAATATACTTCACTTTCATAATCATCATGATGGCGTCGATCGTGGCAATCAGACCCGCACGACCTGTCATTGCCAACGATCAAGCAATACCATCATTTTGATATTGGCTACTGCCTCCTCCCGCAGGCTGCTGCGATCGCGAACGATGGACGGAAAATGCTCCATCGTTTAAGAGTATGCGGAAGACCCAAAACACCTTCCTGATCCGTTCATTGTTCTCTTCTTTGTAGGCCTGCTCTTTCCGTGCGCACTTCGACTTGTACAGTATAGTCCCAGCCACGTGGTCATGCCAGCCAAATTGTACCCCACGTTGCTGTGGTCAGATCCATGGGCACTACCAGTGGATGTAGCAAAACCGCCACTGCGGCAGTCAAAGGCTTGCATGCTGTTCCACCGGGGTGCATCAATCAGATACAAGTCCACCTTGTTTTGAAACAATCTAACGCACCACTTCAAGTAGCATTACAAGGTGGAACCGTTTGAGTCACTCCAAAACAGGGTGTACTCGCATTACAAATCATACTCGCAAAAAAGAGATCCACATTCCGCAGCCAGCTGAGACCGCGGGATGAGTTGACTTCGTCTCTCTTCGCTTCCCCTTTTCTCCACTGACCACCACCCGCCGATCCACGCGGAAATCGGAGTAGGATCGTCGGCCGCCCAGCACCACAACGCCATCGCAGACGCTCTCCCCAACGATCCCACGATCCAACGATCCAAAGCGAGCGACATGATGCCACCACCGACGGACCCAGCGAGCGCCAACGGCACGGCGGCGCCGTCGTATGGCACCGTCCCGGGCACCACCGGGACGCCGGCGCGACCAAGTCTCCCAGCGACACGACCCGGTCTGCCACCGCGCGCGCCGTCGCTGCAGAGTGCCCGTAATCTCGCCGGCGCGAGCGGACTCGCGCCGACCACGACGCTGCGCCAGTCCGGCTCGCTGCGCGCGCTCTTCCGCATGACTAGCACACTCGCTGGGAATGCCAGTGCCAGTGCCGACACGGTCGTGCCGGTGCCAGCGCCCCGACCAGCAAAGGTACCGCTCCAGCAGACGCGCAGTCTACGCGGCCCGCGTCGTGCAGCGAAAGAGACTGTCCCGCTTTTGCGCCGCAGCCTCACGACGAGTCAGCTTCCGCCGCTCGCGCGCGCCATGTCGTCTGTGCTTCGTCTGCCCCGCCAAGAAGAAGACAAGTTCCGGTGCCACATTTGCTTTGACGATGTCGTGCCCGTGTCCGAGGCCGTGACGCTGTCGGCGTGCAGCCATCGGTACTGCACGGCGTGCTTCAAGTCGTACTTGGAGATCAAGATCAAGGAAGGCAATGTGTACCCCGTGTGCTTCCACCCGATCGACGACCCGGCACGCAAGACCTGCGGTGTCGCGGTCGCGACCAAGCAAATCGAAACGCTTGTGGCCGCCGAAGTGTGGAAAAAGCTCAATCTCTTTCGGTTCAACAAGGAGCACGAGCACGCGCGCGAGTGTCCGCACTGCGGCTTTTCGCAAGAGTGCCAAGGACCCGAGAACCCCGAGTGCGAGTGCGCGCAGTGCGGCAAACCGTTTTGCTTTTTCCACGACATTGCCCACGAAGGCCGGTCGTGCGCCGACTATGAACTCGAGAATGCCGAGGCCGAGTCGATCAACCGCGCGACCATCAACCAGATTGCCAAGCCGTGTCCGGGCTGCCAGCGCGACGTCGAGAAGGATGGTATGCGTACTTTCTCAGATATATCTTGTAAATGGGGTTTTCGTGATATCTAACTAACCTCAACCTGTAGGCGGGTGCAACCACATGAAGTGTGTCGTGTGCCAGACCAGCTTTTGCTGGCTCTGCAGCGAGATCATTGAAGATGTGCCCATGCCGTCGCATTTCTCGGTGAGTCCAATATTCCCTCTCTTTAGTATCTATTGTACTCTATTCTCACGCCTCCTTTGTACGGCAGGATTCGAGCGAGAACCCTTGCAGCGGCAAGCAGTTTGACGGCACGACGCCGCTCGAGCTGCCGTGGCAAGTCGGCTTGTATGCGCTCTTTGTCGCGATCCTCTGCTACCCGTTCGCATTCCTGATTGCCGTCGTGTTTACGCCCATCACGTGGTGCCGGTCTGGGCGCGAGAACGAAAGCACGTTTGGCGAGATGTTTTGGTTCAACCACACACTGGCCATGATCTGGCTCGCGCTCGTAATCAGCTTGGTGTTCTTTATCATTGCGATCGTGGTCGAGCTCACGTTCCGGCTCATCGTGTTTACGGTCACACTGCCGTTCATCATCCTGCGTGCGATCGGCTCGAAGATCGTGAGCTGCTGCCGTCGGTCTACGCAGCGCCAGCAATCGATCGTGGAAGAAGAGGAGACTGTGGTGCCGGAACCCAATGCAGAGGACGACGTGGATCTCGAAGCCGGCCACGCGCACGGAGAGGCATCGCCCACTGCGAAAGAAGAAGGCGAGCGTGTCGCCGCAACGCCGCACGCCGTCATGGTCTGAGATATCCCCCTACCATATCCGGCTCGCACTGTCCCTATAATCGTTTGTAATAGGTTGGATCCACTGGCGTATGATTTATATGAACCCAAGCCTCGTTTTCCATGTGTGAACCCACCCAAGAAGAAATCACGCGGCGTTTGGACAGGCGAAAGCGCCGAGCAGCCACCAACAAGTTCTACTACGTTGTAGACTACTCGTATTTCGCTGCCGTCGAGTGATGCCTCCCCAGTACCACAATTTTCCGCTTGGAGTCACACACTTCCCCATTCAAACAGCATGCAGTCATCAAACGGCTCCGCAACCATGGCGGCGAACGCTCCTGTCGCCCAGGCGACTCCGTCTCGGCCTTCCGACCAAGTTCACATCCCAAAGAGTCGACCGTGTCCACGTTGCGCGCAAGTATGTGAAAGCGCCAGTCCGGACACGACCGATGTTGTGTGTCAAACTTGCGCGCTTGTGTTTTGCGTGGTTCACGGGGACGCCTACGCCGGCAGGGCGTGTGTTGCGTTCGAGCGAGAGACCAGCGAGGCGATCCCCATAGTGGTTGTTGCGACTGCGCCAAACGCGAGTGGAGACGACAGCCAATCGATCCAGTACGCTCTCCCGAGCGAGGACTCGCAGCCGTGTCCGAATTGCCAGAATCCGGCGGTCAAGTCGTGTGCGTGATGCTGGCTTTACATCCCTTTTCTCGCCGTTCTCTCATTCCTGACGCTCTTTCGTTTCCTGTGTTGGATGTGACCAGTTGGAAGGCGGAAGACGACGTGCAAAACATGCCACGCAAGCTTTTGCTGGTATTGCCGCTTGCCGTTCCAGGACGTGGCCCCTGTCGCGGAGGGCCCAGCGGTAAGTACCATTTTTCGGGTGGGACTCTGACGCACGCTTCTGACCATAAGCATCTCCAGCAGGCGGACGGTGCCGACACTGGTATCCGACACGCGTGCGCTGGCAACCTGCCCTGCCCGTCAGCGGCCGCAGCGGTCCAACTCTCGAGGGAGGGGTCAGGGCAGCGAGATCGGACCCAGTGCCCGGGGTCAACACGGTCTCTTGTGGTGAAGGTGCTGCTCGCACCGGTCTATCTTGTTGCGACCGTGTTGGCAGTCGCGTTTTTCGTCCCGAGCCAGTGCTTCTACCGATCGGGCAGCGGTCCCGTCGCAGACTTTAAGCGTTTGGTAGAGGATTTCGTGACGGGGCTGATCTGGTTCCCGCTCGCCATCCTATTCGCGCCGTTCAACGCGTTCTACCTTATACTAATCGTATGATCGAGCCGTGTAAGCATTAAAAACGACTGATTCTGGCATCGTCCAGAGAAGAAACGGTCCGGTGCCTTTGAGGATGCTGTGTCCGTGCCCGAGGCTGTGGCATTATGCGCGTGCAGCCACCGCATCGAAGATCATGGATCGTATCCATGTAGTGCATGCACTTTCATTAGTCTTTGACGGTACTGCGTTAGTACAACAACGCATCACCGTCGAAGTCTCTGTATGTTTTTTGTGCGCTGCTAGCAGTGATGAACCCAAGCACTTGCACACAAAAATCAGACTGCCAACTCATTTGAAAAAAGTATGAGTGACGAGCCCAGTTTCAACTATCTCCTCTCCCACAACTGGGGAAAGAGGTATCTGGAGAGTACCAGACGATACGACGTGCGATTGAACCACGCCGTTCCTGGCGGCACATTCCACTCCAGCCCAGGCTCGCTTGCTGCTGAGATATGCTGAAGGTGAAAGCCGCGTGACCCCGCGCAGCAGGGTTTGGTAAATCACCATAACAATAACCATTACCTACTGGTAATAACCTTATTGCCGTAATTGATTGCCCTGCTGAACCCAATATGAGCCAATAGTTTTTGACCCCCGGATTCTCTGAGAATGGTCATGACGGCAAGTTTTGGAGGCGTGTGGCGTCGACACGCTCTTCTAGAACACCTAGATTAGATGCGTCGATCACCTCCGCGAGCCCAGAAGGCTTCCGTCGTTGATTTTACACAGACCATACTAATCTTTAACAACAACCTCGGCAAGGTACTCAGCGACCAGCAGCGAGAATTGACGCGTCATGAGCGTAGCGCTGGGGAGCACCTCGTGCAGTCGCTACTAAATCTGCGGCGGTGCCAGCAGATGCGGATCACGTCTCTCCCGCCGACGCCGCGTTCAACCGCTCGGCGAATCGCGACGCAACGTCGCGTGCAGATTTGAAGTGGATTCCGGCCTCGTCCAAGGGAGCCGTGCGTCTTCTCAAGCCTTCGCCGTGCGATTGACCCGACAACACTCAAAACCTTTCGTCCACCACAATTGAGTCTCGTGGGCCGCAGGTTTCGTCGCCGAAGCAATCGATGTGTTTCGAGTTGAGAAAGAGACAACAAGAGGTGTGGATGTGGTTGGTCCATGGCTCTCCGGTGTGTGTTGCCAGGTTCTTCAATACATTTGTCTATATAAATGCTTACTGCGAAACTATTGGAAATAACCCAATTATTTATTGGGTCGGTTTTGGACCCCCAATTAATATGATATTGTATTGTTCCAAACCCTGCCGCGCAGTGCTTGCCACGCAGGTCCTTTGCTGGTACGGCCGCCTTCCGTTCCAAAGCACGGCGACAGCGCAAGATCCAGTTGTACGTGCGGCACGTTCGGAACCGTCATTGTCGTGCCCATGGTTCTGACGACGATCGCATCTCACATAGGCAACAACGCCCAACACTGGTACAGTATCAGTACTGTATCACATACTTCTACGATGGCGAATAGCTCTGCTCGACCGCACCGCTCCGGCTTCGGTCCAGATCGCGAGGAAGCCCCTGCGGATCGGACCCTAGCGACAAGGCTCGAATGACTCGGATGCCTCGTCAATGTTTCACAAGGTGCTACTCGTTCGGTGTCAAGGTACTGCTGACGATCGTGACTTTCGCCCCCAGCCTGTGCTACTACAGATCCGGTGAAGGGGTCGTAGTCGACTTCAAGCGTTTGGTGCATATGTTCGTGTGTGGGATGCTCTGAATCCTGCTCGGCTTCTTCTTGCGCGCACTATTCGGTTTGATATTCAAGGCTCGGCGCGGGGGAAGGCTAGTCGCTTTTCAATCGCTCCTAGAACGAAAGGAGTGTCACCGAATACGGGTCATGAGCTGAGCAGGCACGCATGGCGGAGGAACATGATGTCGCTGTTCTATGTTTTTACCATGGTGCTTTCGCTGGTGGTTGCCATGGGATTCCTCTGGTTCTTCATAAAGTGGAGATTGTCGAGACCCGCAAACCACACGCAGTGTCCTTTCTGAACTTTCCGTTCAGACTTGACAATCCGTTCAGACTGGACACTGACCTGAGCATTGTTGGGTGCGGGCTTGTACCCACCAATCTTCATTTTCGTGTTTGCATTAAATGAATTTTGTATCACGCCCGACATCGAAAAAAACGTTCACCGTTTTCCATTCTCCCTTTTGCAGCCAACGCCAGCCCTTGAAATCTGCGTCTCTCTGGCATCACTTTTTAAAAGTGCCAATACAAGGACCCACTGAAACACACGCTATGGGCGACTCGGACTTTGTCCAGATGCCGGACGACAACGCAACGCCGACAGCGCCAGCCAGTGTCCGTGCACGTGCCGACTCGGACCGCGGGGCGCGAATCTCCGCCAGGACGGGCTCGGGGCGCGCACTCGTCGACCTCGCGTCATGGCAAGACGAGACACCCGCGACAGCGTCTTCTTCGACAACCACAACGCGAGCGGGTCGCACCGGTAGTAGCGTTGGCTCGCAGACGTCTCTTCCGTTTTACACCCGAGCCATCTCATCGCTGCTGAGACTGGATACGACGGCGGAGGCGCCTACTTCGGAGGAGACGTTCCGCTGCCACATTTGCTTTGACGATGTCGGCGTCAGCGAGACTGTGGCACTTGCGAGCTGCGGCCACAAGTACTGCCTGTCGTGCGTCAAACCCTATGTCAAACTCAAGATCACCGAAGGCAACGTGTACCCTGTCTGCTTCCATCCGATTGAACATGCCGATGGTGATGCAGATACCACGTGTGGCGTTACTGTGAACCAAGACCAGATCAAGCAGATCGTCGACCCGGAAGTGTACACCAAGTACGAATACTTCCGTTTCAACAAGGAGCACCAGCACGCGCGCGAGTGTCCGTACTGTGCGCACTCGCAAGACTGTGTCGGTCCCGAGAACCCAGTGTGTGTCTGTACCAAATGCGAAAAGCCGTTTTGCTTTTTCCACGGCAACGCCCATGAAAACGGCACGTGTGCCGACTACGAACTCAAGAACGCCCAGGAGGAAGCACTAAACCGCGCCAAGATCAACGAAATTGCCAAGACGTGTCCAGGGTGCCACCGCGACGTTGAGAAGAATGGTACGTGGATGGGAAGCAACAGAGGCGTTGATACGTCCTGACACTCTTGGGTTTCTCCATTAGGCGGGTGCAACCACATGAAGTGCATCGCGTGCAACACCAACTTTTGCTGGTTATGTGGTGAGATTGTCGAGGATACGCCGATGCCGTCTCACTATTCCGCGGTACGTAGCCTCACGGGTCATAAAAAGCTGAAAAAGCTCACTAAAGTTGTATCTTTTATGGGCAGGTCGGTGGAGGTGCTTGCAGTGGAATGCAATTCGACGGCATGGAGCAAGTACAGCAAATGACGCAGCGTCACACATACACGCCGCGCCAGTGGTTCTTTCTCGTGCTCTTTACGCTTCTGGCAGTTCCTCCGACGTTTGTGGTCGCCTGCGTTCTCGCTCCATTGACGTGGGTGTGCAGCCGCGGAGGCAAAAGCCTGTCGGAAGTCTTTGAAGAGATTCAAACCTGGACCCTCACCGTGCTCTGCGCGTTCCTCGGGTTTGTGCTCACGCCCGCGGCCTGGGTCTTTGAGATTTGCTTTGCGGTTGTCGCGTTCATCGTGATACTCTGTTCTCTGGTCATCAAGGATTTTTGTTGCTGTTGCTGCACTTCGTCGGGGCAACCCGAAAACAATCTCAACGCCCCGGATGCGCCTGTTGCGAATGATCTGGAGGCAGGACTAGTGTAACGTTCAGTAAAATGCTATCGTGGCTTGTCGTGGGGAGACTCGAGCACTTGTCAGTTTGAAAGCAATGGTCAAAGTCGAGCTGGAGTAGTGACAAGGAATCGACGTCGATTTCAGACGGATCCGGTTGTTAGGACGTCTCTACAATGCTACTACTATGTATTACTAGTAGTAATAGTAGTATATTTATGTAGTGAAAACGTTACGAAGCCCACGGGTGAGTTGGCAATGGAGCATCAACGACTCGACGTCGAGACCGAGTCGGTAGCCAAACCACTGACCAGGGTTTCTGAACCAAGCCCGCATTATGGGTCACGCTGACGGAATACTGTAGAAAATAGATTGGGGCATCAATTCAGTAAAAAGTCTCGCGGAAGCAAGACATTGTAGCCACCATTTTTGATGGCCTGGAAACGCCATTTTGGTATGAGCGGTGTGTGGTCGTTGGCATCCAAGTTGGCTACACGACCTATTGGGCTACGCAGCCGAATCCAGCAAGAAACTTGGTGCCAAACATCCACCAAGTTTCTTAGAAGGCTACGGTAGCGTGAGAGCTAGTGATCCAGTCCATCGCATTCTCCATTCCTCGCTCATGCGCACACATCTTCCTAGCCGAACGAGTCGCCCAGTCAGTTCAAGTCTCGGAGAGGCTGGTCACTTGTCTTTCAAGAGTCTCCAGCCCCGTGAGGAAGATCCATCTTGTATGCAGCTGTCGCCAACCGAGTCGGTGCTTGCGTACGGATCCATGAGCGAGACCCACCCAAGTCGCCCGTGCCCACGCTGCGCACATGTCTGCCACCGCACGGCTGTGGTACGACGGATGTCGTGTGTGGAAACTGCGAGCTCGCGTTCTGTTTCATCCGCGGCGACGCCCACGCGGGCGTGGCGTGCGCGGCCTTCTCCATGGAGGCGATCCAAGACACGGAACACAATGTACCCGACGATATGAAGCCGTGTCCGACCTGCAAGCACCTCGCCGAGAAGCCACGTGAGTGCGGGGTAGACGTAGACGTCGGATGCTATTCCGAGATAACTGACGTCTCGTTTCTGGGTGTTTGAACCACACAGTCGGAAGCCGTGTGATCACGTGCCGAGCGTGTCAAACAAGCTTTGTTGGCATTGCCTCCTGCCGCTCCAGGACAAGGCAGCAGCAGAAACGGCCAAGGTACGCGCCGCAAGCAGGGAGACTGCTTCCTTGGATTGGCTGGGTGTTCGTCTAACCTTGCATGAATGTCCAAAAATAAAAGGATAGTACCGGTGCGGATGATGGTATCAGATACTTTTGTGTCAAAGACGGACTCTGTGCGACGGTCGCGGCTGGGCGATACTCGGGAGATGGCGGGATACCCACCTCGGGCTGGGATACTGCTTCCGTGTGCTGGTATGTGATGGTGTCGCCAGCTTACATTCTCGCATTCCCGTTCGCCATCCTCTTTTTTCTGCCGTCGCTGTGCTGCTGCCGATCGGACAAGGGCATCTCGACCGACTTTCGAGAGCTGTTCGAGTTCATCATGCAGATTCTCACTTTCGTGCTGCTCAGCCCCTTCCTCGTCGTGTACCTCGTGGTGGAGTTCCTGTTCTACTTGACTGTCGCGGACTACAGTTGGCACAGGAGCAGCGTCTGGCGCGCGTATCGGGAGCGCAGTCTCATGTGGAGTAGCGACAGGAGGACAGCAGCGGACGTGAGTTCGACGGTTTGAGTGAAGAGACTGTCCCCCGCACTTTGCAGTTCAACATCGCGCACACAGGCAAACACACACGTCGTATGATAGTCAAATTAGTTTTTTTTTCACATGGCCATATCGTTTTGATGATTTACAACGGGGAGCTCGTTAGCGTATACGTCTATGTCACCACCGGCAGCATATCCTGATCCAACAGAGCTGATTCAAAGATCGTGAACGCATTCTGCAAATGCTGGTTGTAGACATCGATGAAAACTTGGCGAACCACTTGGACGTCGTCCGGTTGGGAGACTCTCGATGTGTCGAGTTGCAAGTGATTAAAGCACTGCACGATCGCCGATGATGATGCCCCGCCACTGTTCTCGTCGGCCAGGTCATAGAAGACGTGCCAACCGCGGTCACGCAATGTGATGCCATCGTAAGCGTCGTTTTCAGACTGCAGCACCCACTTGCCTTCGTACCATTCCACGATTCGCGACGGCTCTTTCGATCGACGCATGACAACGTGGGCACCGATGACCACGTCACAATGGCGCACGCGCGCGGGCAGTTCAAACAGCATTTCAATGTGTGTATCCGTGCGCGTTACCACGCCCTGGGAAATCGCTGACGGCGACGTCGATGCACAGTGGCCCCACACCACCTCTGCGGTTCTTTTGTAGCCGAACGGAAACACCTTGGCGAGTAGAATCTCCCATTCGACGGAAGCTTGCTGCATCGAGCACACGCGGATGCGTTCCAAGTCGGTCCTGGATGTGGCAAAGCCGACTTGATAGAGCAAAGCGTCAAAGTTGACGACACACGCACCAATCTCTTGACGAAGCTGGTCGAAAATGCGCGTCTGTTGGGACTGCTCTTGGCGAGCCCGTTTGGCGTGTGGCTGGGTCCAGTCTTGGGCCAGAGAAGCCCGCTTTCGGATCAACATCTGGAGCTTGTGAGCTACTCGCAGTTCTCGTTCGAGCGTCGTTTTGAGTCGCACGTTCTCCGCTTCGACAAGTCGTCGCGCTGTCTGCTGATGCCCAGCGATCCGCTTCCATGCCAACGCCACGGGGCTGTGTGGTGGGACCGATACCATCGCGTTCACACCACCACTTCGAGCCGTGTGAAGATCGTGCAGCGTGGCTTGCAGCTCGGCCACTTGGTTGCGCAACTGAGCCAACTCGAGTCTCTTGCGTTGGCGGTACTGTAGAGACTGACACGGACGCTGGGGGTCGCTTGTGTGGGCGTCGTCGTCTGGCGGCGTGCGTGTGGGTGGCGTATCGGCCGTGGTGCTCTCCGGGACGCTGTCAATGGCCATGAGCAAGTGGTCCCATTCGGCCAAAGAGACATCGCTCCAGTGGACGGAAGTGGTTGGTGAGCTGGTAGTAGTGAGATCGTCCGAGATCTGCAGCAAGTGTGCGAGCGCGTCCATGGGTTTGTCTCAAAATGTGCGGATGAATGCAAAATGGAACTGAAGTGTATTCGCAGCGACCAGCACTCTCACTAGAGCTTAATTTTGCACCATCACTCCGTTAATCAGATAGAATGTTCGCAGAACATTCACGAAACGGAGTGATGGTCAACACTGCTGAATGGTCCGAACCTCCATTGCGGAAGAGGCATTGAATTGATTGGCATCATGCGTCCGCGCCAACTTCGGAATGAGCTTCCTGGACGACCTCACGTCGACCGACTTTGCGCTGCTGCTCGACATTGTCAGCAGCAACCCACAGAGCAGCGACGCCGACGGCGCAGAGAGTGCACCAGAGGCTGCGCGACAACCGAGCCAACCCGGCCGCGGCCCCAGCAATGCGTACCGGCGTCGCAAGCGCGAGGAACTCGACAGGTTGAGACAAGAAGTCGAGACGCTGCAGAAGCGAGTTGAGAGTAGTGGCGCGTGTGCCACAACGCAGCCGATGCTGCCGGCGTCGTCGTCCGTGTGGAGCCGCATGGCTGCCCAGCAACGGAAAGCACGGAAGCATTCGGAGCTCGACAATGCGCGACTCAAGAAAGAGGTGGAGCGACAACACACACTGACGCTGCAGCTGCAAAGCATTCTCCAGAAACAAGCAAACCAACAGGTGCGTTGACTCTATTCACTATGATGCGGCCGGCTCGGGAATAATGCCGTCTGATGAGTTTTTTTCTTGCTTCCAGCACATTAAACGGACCAGACACGGCATCAGCTCGGCACGTGTTGGTTTTGATTCGAGTGTCATCTTGAGAGACTGGACATCCGACGTCACAGCGCGCGCGCGAGTGGATGCATTATTTGCGGAAGCCGCCTTCCAGGACGTCACACGCGACTTTGAAGACATCAGCTTTCATACTCAATCACCACCATACATCCAAGTTCGGCAAGCGCGTGTCTTTCCGTTTGACATGGCCACGGTCCAGCACAGCACATGGGGGCTGCGAACCGCCGTCCCGTGTTTGACTTTGGTTTGTGAGACCAAGGTATGGACGGATGAGCTCTTTGTCGTCCAGTACGAAACGCCTACGAGCGTTGGCCGCGTCGACGTCACGCTTCACGGGAAGCTCACTGTGCGACGACTCCAAGAACCCACTCGAAGCGTGAATGTCTTCACATTGGTGTACACGGTTCGCTCGGACCACAGCGCGTACGATGGTATTCAAATGCTGGGCGAGGGATTTTACTCGATCGCAAGCGCCGTCGGCCAGGACGACACGACCCACTCGATTGTCCACTGCCTCGAGCGCACGACAGTCCGAGGCGTCCAACGGCACGATCTGAAGCTGTTGAGTGGGCTTGTCTCAGATCAGTACAGCGCCCATTTCGACCGCGTCGAGAACGCATTGATGGATGGATTGATACAACGTCAACCAAGCCTATAGATACCTGAAACGGTCCACCGCGGTCAATTTAATGGTAGATGGTATTAGTACACGAATGATGGCCATATCAGCTTGTACAGCTCGGCTATTCACTGTAGATGCTTTGTGGTGCACTCACAACCAATACCTGTTCGTTCTCGGGTTGGCTTGTACTCCGCCGCATCTGAGTTCCAGTCCGAAAGAAGAACCGGTTATAGATGCATAACTTAGGACCAAAAACACAATCATCAGATAGCGATCGTACACCATAGTTGGAACGCACTGCCGCGTCCTCGACATTTTCACCACACAACCAGCAGATACTGGTCTGGCATGTGGTCGCAGCCACTTAACACGTTCGAACGATATCTAATAGTATCGCATTGCGTAGCGTTCTTCTTCTGGTTACGTGCAATTTACCCTGGGTCTTGGCGGAGATACAACAACCCCGCACTCATCGCCCACGGAGAACTGTACTGGCTGCGACCCAAAAACGTCTCCAAGTACCCTCCTTCCTGCATCAAGTCAAAGAAGTAGCCCTTGCCTTGCTGCACGAGCTCGGCTGGCGACGCAAACTCGACGACTTTGCCACCCTCCAGCACCAAGATGCGGTCCGAGTGTAAGATCGTGTCGAGACGATGCGCGATCGTGAGCACAGTCGACATGTCAAAGGCCTCACGGATCGCGCGTTGCAGCTTCTCGTCGCTGTCGTGGTCGATCGCGGTCGTGGCCTCGTCGATAATGACGATGCGCGAGTCTCGCAGCAACGCCCTCGCCATGCAAAGCATCTGGCATTCGCCGACACTAAAGTTCTCGCCGTTGTCTTCTATATCCGACGCGAGCTTGTCGTCTTCGTGGGTGATGCGGTCTTGGAGATTGACGCGTCGGATCGCATCCCACAGCTGATCGTCCGTGTCCTCATCAAACGGATCGAGGTTAGTGCGGAGCGATGCCTTGAAAAGAACGGGGTTCTGCGGGATGATTGAGATTTTTTCGCGCAGCGTTTTCAGTCCAAGATTGGTGATATTTACACCATCAATCGAGATGGTTCCGCCAGCCAGTTCGTTGATACGAAAGCGAGCCATGGTGAAACTTAATTTGCCGGCGCCCGTGCGGCCAACAATGCCGATTTTCTTGTGGCTATCGATGGTGAAGTTGATATTCTTGAGCACAAGCCGATCTGTCGTTTTGTATCGGAAGTCCACGTGGTCGAACTGGATCGCAGCCCTGGAGGGCCACCCATCCGACTTGCGTGGGTCCGCAATGGCGATCATGTGGGTGTCTCTTGCGCAATGTCAATGTACTGCTGCAGTCGCTCCGGACTGACCATATTGGTCTCGACACTGGACCACGCCTTGATGATCTGCTCCGTGCTCGTCGAGAACTTTAGAATGTACGAGAAAACGGGACCACTGATTGCGGCCGAGAGTTGATTGTGGAGCAGCAGGAGCGAGTACGCGACCACAAAAACCAGCACCGTCCCGAGCAGCTGCATGCGCCGACCAAACCACCGCGTGATCGCGACCCGCGCGTACCAGACTTTGTTGGACGTGTCGAGCTTACCGTTGTTGGCAGCGTGATAGCGGTGGACTTGCTTGGGACCAAACGCACGGTTCGACGACCTGCCTTGCATACACTCGGCCAAGAAGCTTAAGACGGGGGCCTTGTTGGTGCGCATTTCGCGCTCGATTTCTCTTGCGGGCCTAATAACCTTCCGTACCCGTATCTGCAGCCGATACGCGTGGCAGACGTACGCGTACACGGCGATAATCGAAAGTAGCAGGAGACCCGTCCACTGGATATTGACTGCAGTCGTGAGCATGGAGCAGCCGACCGCAAAGAGGCTGGCGAAAAAGCCACCGAATGCGACGGGGAGTAAGAGACCGACCGCTGTTGTGTCGCCCTTGTAGCGTGCCATGATGCGGCCCATTGGATTGGCGTCGAAAAACTTCATGGGCGCGTGCATCATCGAGTCGGTCATGCGCGTAAACATGGTTCGCGCCGCGCGCAGGCCCACAAACGACACGGTCCACGTGCGAATGACGACCATGAATGCCGACGTGAGACCCAGCAGCGCGTACACCTGAATGCGGTAGCTCTCGGACACGACAGCATATTCGGGCTTGGCCGTGGCATCCTCGGACCAGTCGCTGACCAGTCACTTTCAATCTGGAAGCCTTGCCACAGCATCTGCGACAGCAACACGATCGCAAGGACCGGCAAGCCGCCGACGGCAGTATAGTATGCCTTGAAAACGAGAATGCCGACGCGGCCTTCTTTGCGTTCTTCATTCTCAATCAGACGGTGAGTCTCACCAGCGTCGCTGCTTTCTGTGCGAGGTCGGTCGGTACGATCGTCCCCTTCGTATACATTGACGGGGGGGGGGGGGGGGGGGG
>JAADVC010000891.1:0-14424 GCA_023334575.1 Pythium volutum | reverse complement strand
GGCTGTGCAACAGAGCACTGGTTGCATTGCCATGGGACCGATGCTACAGGGTCTGCGCAAGCCCGTGAACGACTTGAGCCGCGGCGCAACGGTCAAGGATATCGTCACGACAGTCGCGATCACGGCCATCCAGGCCGAGCAAATGATCGCCAAGCAATAATCAGTGTTCGCGGTTTACGAACTCGAGGATGGTAAAAGCGTGCAGTAATTTCTACATACCCATCGGGATGGAAATGGACAAAGATCAAGATCTTGGAACCAACTGTACGTAGTAGGTTCCAAGCGCACTGGAGCTAGTAGTACTGTAGAGGTACAACGCTAGCTAAACGGATTCTTCTGTATACTCAATCTATCCTGGACTGCGATCTCGCTGTCTATCAACTTTGTTGTTTTGTTGTGTTGGTCGCCGTTTAGTACCAGCAGGAAAGTTGCTGACCGACTTGTCCTCCCGAATCTGGTAGTCCTTGAGTCAGTGAACAGCGCATTGTACTCACCTGATTTCATTACATTTGGCCTCGCCCGCCGGCGCCCAATTCCAATACTACCTGATCATCCCTGAAAAAGACGGTCGTCATCAAGCCTTTGTTATCAGTGGAAGAAGTCCTTGCACAGTTGAATTTACGCACAAACACCCGCAATTTGCGCTCCATTTCAAGAGTTGCAACTTGCATCAATGCAACCAATGCGACGGTGAGCTTGAGCTCCAAAATGTCTGAGGTGATTCTGAGTTGCGACGAAAACTGTGTCACCCACGATGAGTCCAGATTTTTAACTCCGACTGAACCCAGCTTTCCAACTGTGCTCCTCTTCAAGTACGTACAGTAGTACTTTTGGCCACAGCTACACACACATAGCGGACAAAGTATTAATATACAGTAGTCGCTATGGAGAGAAACCACACATTTAAAAGAACCACGAGAAGCCCTTTCGTGTTGCAGGCTGAATGGAACACGAGAGGGCGACTTGCAGCTGGACCCGTCATTTTACATGGTTGATTTTCCGCTATAGGTCCACAACCGGAATTATTCGCGCTGTGAAGCCATCATCCATCCATCGTCCGAATAAAACACTAAACATTAATTATAACAGTTGTCGGTAGGAGAGAATATCCCGTTCTCGTCGACGACCTTACTAAAAGATGTGTTCTTAGAGGTTTTCTCCTGTCATCCGAAAAATGTCGCATCCCACAGTACAAAACGTCGCGGCATCGTCATCCGGATACCGTTCCGTTCCGCAGCGGTTTCCCCTTACTCCTTTGCCCCCTCATTTCCGTAGATAGATACGCAGGTACAGCACCATGGAGACATCGCGTCCGCCGGCCTCGGACGGCGCGCGCCATGCGCCCTCGCGCGTCTCTGCGGGGTCGCCGACGCGTCCGACGATGGGTGCTGCAAGCGCCGCGTCCTGGCGACCTGGTGGCGCCGTTTCCGCGCCCTCGACGCCCACGGGAAAAGGAGGGAAGCCGTCGTTCCGCATGCGCATGCCAACAAGTCGGTTTGCGAGCAACGCGCGTCCGGGAGCGCGCGTGCCGCCGCCACGTCGCATGTCCACGCGACTCCAGCTCACGCTCCGCGAGCGGCTCCACTCGCGCCGTCTCAGCGCGCAGCAGACGCCGAGCGAAGCCGCCAATGAGAATGGCGACGACGACGACGACGATGAAGAGGACGAAGAAGACGAAGATGACGAGAGCGAGAGCGAGAGCGACAGTGATGGCGAAGGCAGTACCGACGAAGGGCCGAGCAGCACGTCGCCGACCGGCAAGTCGTCGTCGCCCAACAGCGGCGACGGACCGCAATCGCCGGCCCCAGCGACAGTAGCAGCAGTAGCAGTGGATGCGAGTGGCCGCAAGCGCAGCAAGGTCAGCATGAGTATGCAACGCCGTCGCGCGCGCAAGCGTCGCCGTCGCCGTCTTCGCTGGATCCGGACGGCGCTCAGTGCGCTCGTGTCCGTCTACTACCTCGTCACCCTGCCGGTGCGCCTCGGTCTCTACTTTGATCCGTTTTTCACGGCGCCGTACGCCACGCAGTGGACGCGTGCGCTCTCAGTGTTTCTCTCGCTCGATGTGGTCGCCGACCTGTGCAGCGTAGCGCTGCGCCTGTGGAAACGGCGCGTCGAGTCACGCCGCGAGCAGCGCCAACTGAAAACACAGCAATTAGAGTTGCAAGTCGACGACGCCCAGCCCGTCGACGACGAGGACGCGACACCCAATAAGCCACACCGTGTGCGGTGGAGTGATGTGTTGGATGGCGTGGCATTCTTCCCGATCGAGATTGTGCTGCTCGCGACCGCGCAATACAACGCGCTCCACATTGCTCGCTTGACCAAGATGCTCGCGCTGCGCTCGCTGCCGCACGCGGTGCGAGACTTTACTCTCACGACGCATGGACGCCCCCTGCTCGCCTCTGGCATTCTCCACCGCGTGCTTGGCCGCTTCCTGGCGGTGCTCATGGTGATCGGCATTGTGTGGGTCCATTGGTCGGCGCTGATCTACATTTTGATTGCCCACGTCGAGTGCGGCCTCAACCTCACACGAACGAGCGACTGCGCCTCGTGGGCGATCGACGATCAGCTTCGTGGTGTCGCCGACGGTGGTGGTGGTGGCTCCAAATGGCGTGCCTACTCGCGGGCCGTGTACTGGGCGTCTCGTACCATCATCACGCTGGGGTTTTCCGACGTTGTGCCCAACGCGTCACGACCGACGGAAACGTTTTTCGCGATTCTCGGCGAATTTGCTGGTGCCTTTTGGTGTGCAGGCGTGATCGCTGGGTTTGCGTACTGGTTCACGCTGCAGCATCGTCAAGGCAGCAAGAACTCGCACGACATGTTTGTGCACCGCGTCGAGCATTTGCTGGGAAGGGCCCACTTTGGCCATACCAGCACGCAGGACGAAACTGCATTGGGGGGAAGCGTCGTGCCCGGCTTTTTGCGCCGTCGCATCGTCGAGTACCTGCAGCACGAGTGGACCACATCGCGTGTCTTTGGGGAGAAGCAGTTTCGCGCCATTGTACGTCAGGAGCAGCTCCGGCAAGGGCTCACGTGTGAGCTCAAGACGACCAAGCTTTTGCGGCTACCGTGTTTCTCGCGCCAGAGTCTCGGCTTCCTCAACGCTATGGCGGGCGAAATGAAGCTCATGTCGCTCGCGCCGCTGGACTGGGTCATTGAATACCCCGGGACCCAAAGCGTCTTTTTCGTCGTCGTGGCCGGGACGATTGCCGTCGTCTCGCCATCCGATGAAGGTGGCCAGAAGATTTACACGTGCAATCCAGGCGATTGCTTTGGTGCGATCACTCTGTTTGATGCGTCAGCGCTGAAGGAGAAGGCTTTTGCCGAAGAGTACGCTGAGATTTTGGTGCTAGACGCCGACGGACTCGAGCGCGTGCTCAGTACTTACTACCACGATCGAGAGTCGACCGCGAGCCAGCAACGCGATGAGATGCACAAGGCAGCGCAAGACGATTATATTGCGTTCAGCGAACGTTGCAGGCGACGACAGGACCTTCGCGCTCTTGAGCCGCAGAACGACTCGACTGCGACTCATAAGGTGCCTCACTGGGACACTCTTCAAACGGAAATGGAGTGCGCGCCGCGTGTGTGGTACAACCCTCAGTCGCTCTTCCGCGAAAACTGGGAGGCCGTGCGATGCTTGGCGCTGCTCTATCTCACGTTTGAAGTGCCCTACAACGTCATCTTCTACTATGGCGGCACCTTCTTGTCCTACTTTGGAGCAGGCGGCGACTGGCGATTTGCGTCGACATTTGCGATCAGCGCCGTAGTCGAGTTCTTTTTCTACATTGACTTGTACCTGCGGTGCCGGGCGTTCCAGCCACGCAAGAGCACAAACAGCCGAACGTTCTACTTGGACGCCGTCGCCAACTTGCCGCTGGCGCTGATTGTGGACATTTACGACGGATGCACGCGTGGTGCCCTCCCACACGGGTGGAAGTGGCTGTCACTGCTGCGCTTGGTGCGTTTGCTTCGCGTGCGCCGCTTGAAGAAGCGCGTTGAAGACACACTGCCGCGCGTCAACGGCGTCGCGCAGTTCATCATCTACAGCGCAGTCTCGATCTTGGTCTACTGTCACATCGTTGCCTGCATGTGGTTTCTCGCCGGTCATTACTCGTTGCCAAGCTCGACATTCATAGTATCGACGACGCTGCCGGGCAAGCCAGACTGTCTTCGCATGGCCCAAGAATATGGTAACTGTACGTGGACCGTCATGGACGGCATGGAGACGCTATACGACTCGGGGGACCACCGATTCGTGTATTTGCGATCGCTCTACTTTTCAATCAGCACGTTCACGACGGTGGCGTACGGCGATATCTTGCCGTACAACACACTGGAGACGTGGATCGCCGCAATTGCGACGTTTGTCGGTGGCGTCTTGTGCTACGTGATGTTTGGTGCAATGGGTGCCGCGCTTGCGCGACTTGCGCGACGACGACGCGAGACAAGATACGAAAACCACTTGCGCGCGCGTGTGATGGAAATGCACGGTGTGTCGCGCCACGTACGCTCCGAGATCAACCGCTTCCAGACATTCCGAGCCAAGATTCTCGCGGAGCATGACCTGGAGCAAGAGATTTTGAACTACATTACGCCTGGTCTGCGTGGCGAACTCAACAAGTGTATCCACGGTGCCGAGGCGAGACGGTTCGCATTTTTGCAGAGTGCCAAGCCAGCATTCTGCGACGCTGTAGCGGCTGTGATGACGAGACGGTTCTACTTTTCCGGTGACATGATTTTCCCTGCGGGCGAGCCGGCGAAAGAGTCCATGGTGATTTGTCGTGGTCGTGTGCAGCTCGTGGATGGTGAGTCCCAACTCAAAGTCGCGGTGCTCGCCGATGGGGCAACGCTCGCGGAGCGATCGTTTGTGACCCAGACCGAGCCCATTCTCGTGGACTACGTGGCCGAGACCGTGACCGAAGTGTCCGTACTGTCGCGCGACGCACTTGTGGCACTTTGGAAGCACTTCCCAAGCGAGATGCGGCGCATGGTGAATGAAGATGACGAGGACGCTAGTGACCACCCGCAAGAAGGACGCAAGTATGTGCCCATGTCGTCGACCTCGGTCTTCGATGCCACACACGCGCTCTCTCGGATTCTCATTCGTCAAGACTCGCGGGGCCAAATCGGCAGCGCGGATTTCGAAAAGCAGATCAAGTGGCAGCGCGCGATCAACGGCAATACGTTTCGTTCTCGGTGGGAAGTCGTCGTGGGCACGGTCGTGATCTACAACACGTTCTCTATCATCGCGCGTGTCGTGTTTTTGCCGTCGCCATCTCGTGACGCCATGATTTCGCTCACGACCATCGACTACGTCTTCGATCTCGTGCTGCTCGTCGACATCTACCTAAAAAGCTTCCACTTTTTGGCGCCTGGTGACCTGCTCTCCGTGTCGACACGCATTTACGAGCCCAAGCAGATTCGACAGAACTACTATCGCGAAGGATGGATGGTTTATGACATGGTCGCGTCTTTGCCGCTCTATTACATCGGTAGCAATTATGCGCTGATGACGTACTTCCGTCTTCCGCGCGTTCTCCGTGCTATGCAACTCGTCGAGATTGGCGAGCGCATCCACTCTGGCTTGCTGCAACGCTGGACTGCCTCGACGTCGTCGGCTGGGGTCGCATACTCTCTTCTCGGGCTCAGCAAAGTCCTAATGGTGCTCGCGTTGTGCTGCCACATTGGAGGCAGTGTCTTTTACGCCGTGTCCTCCCACGAGTCCAAGGATTCTGGCCGCTCGCCGTGGGTGCTGGGAGACGTGGTGATCTTGCAGCACGTTGGCGACGGCGGTGTCGCGTACTTGCGGTCGTTTTACTGGGCCATCTCGACCGTGACGGTCGTCAACTATGGTGACATCGTCGCAACCACGGTGCGCGAGACGGCGTGGGCGTGCGTCATTTGCCTTGTCGGCACATTTTTCATGAGTAAGGTCGTGAGCGATCTCGTCGATCTGCTGCAGTCCATGGACCAGTGCGCCTCGGAGCATCGCGAACGCATCGAGCAGTTTGAGTACGTCGCCCAGCGTCGAGAGCTTCCGGATGATCTCACTGAGCGTGGACAGGTCTTTCTCAACTACGAGTACGAAGTCTCGCATGGCCTACCACCTCCAGAGGAGCTGTTTTCGTCGCTGCCCAGCCAGCTGCAGGGTCAAGTCTACAATGAAATGTACGGCTCAATCTTGCGCCGCATTCCGCTTTTCGAGTCGCTGTCGGACGCGCAGATCCAGGAGCTCGCGGCCGCGCCATGGCGCACAGAGCTGTTCTTACCCGACGACATTATCGTCTACGAAAACTCGCTTGCGGACGCGCTGTTTGTCATGCGGCACGGCCGCGCCGAGGTGCTTCGCTTCGCGTCGGGACTCACGATCACGCAGATTGAAAGCGGTCAGCTCTTTGGCGAGGCCATGTTCTTTACGGAGGACGACGGCACCACAAAGAAAGAAGGTCCACGACGCATGGTCTCGATTCGCGCACTTTCGTTCTGCGAGGTCTTGCGACTGGACCGTGCCGCGTGGCTTCGCTTCATGGCGATGCGCTCGAGTAACCGCGCGGCGGGGCGACGCGTGCTGGAGCTCGCGCAAGGCGAGCAGCTCAAGTCGCGCGCCGTGCTTCAGAAGCTCGAATCGAATCTCATTCTGGACCGCAACGCCAGTGACGAGGACGAGGCGAGCGATCGGTCATCAATTTCGTCGGATGAACGGCGCGACGGCTTTGCACCAGAGGCCACCAAGACCTTGCAATCTGGACAACGCGATACCCGACTGTCATCGGCACCGGCTGTTGGTACGACTGAATCCATCGGATCCCCACGAGCTGCTTCATTATCAAGCGGCATGAGGCGATTTGGCTCGACCCCGGCGCTACTGTTCTCTCAGATGGTCCGCCGCCTAAGCTTCAACAGCAACAACAGCAATGCTCGCCGTCCGTCACACGCGTACGCTGCGCTTGCCACACCCGAGACCACCCGCCCCGAGAGTCCGTCAACTGAAGTTACAGCGCGTCGCGCCAAGTCCAATATGAACGTCTTGAGACATTTCGAGTCGTCGCCCATGACTCCAGAAGCCCAAGACACGGACCAGCAAAACGCAAGTTGCGAACCGCAAGCCATCGCGCCGCCACCGCGGTTCGTCGACTCGTCGGCGTTCTGCTACCGTTGGGATGCCGTCAAGTTTTTCGCGATTCTCTACTACGTTGCCGCGCTGCCGCTGCGCGTGTCGTTCTACGACGACATTCATCGCGCGGCACAGCTGAGCACTGGCAACGGCGACCGCTTCATGACGATATGGATCACGTGCGAGTACGTGTTAATCGACGGCTTTCTGTGGCTCGACATTTTCATGCGCCTGTTCGTGTTTGCTCCGACCGTGCGAGGCGAGCCGCTAACCTCACCGCGTGAGCGGCGCCGCTGGTACATTCGCCATGGCAGTTTCTTTATCGATTTGATGGGGTCGTTCCCACTCGAAGTGCTGGCGCTTTTGCCGATTGCTGCCTTTCGGGACGGAACGGAGCGTCGATCGATCGTCGCGGCGGGGTTCCGACTCACGACGCTCGTGCGTTGCTTCCAGCTCGAGCCGCTTTGGTGGCGTCTCGAGCGGCAGCTCTTTTGGCTCCAGAAAGACTCGCTCACGATTCTCAAGATTGCGTTTGTCGGTGTGCTCTCGTCGCACTGGCTCGCGTGCCTGTGGTACTTTGTGGGCGATGCGACCATGGCCAGCAGTCCGCTGTCGTGGCTCACGGCGCCCAACATGCTCGCGCCGTTGCCCGCCTCGGCTGGGAATGCCACGGCACTGACCATTGACGACGTTCACGACGTGTCTCTGCTCAACAAGTACTTGCGGTCGTACCATTACGCGATCGGCTCGATCTCGACCACGACGTACGGCGACATCGTCTCGCGGAACGTCATTGAGACGCTCGCGCAGCTCGTCGTGACGTTTCTCTGCATCGTGTTTTACGGCTACGTGACCACGGGCGTGCGCCAGATCTTGAGCCGCAAGTTTGCGCGCACGATCGCGCTCGAGCAGGACGAGGCCAAGATCCAGGGCTTTGCGCGCCACTATGCGCTCTCGCGGTCGCTCACAACGGCCATCAAGTCGCATCTCCGCGAGCGCTGGCGCCAAGAAAGTGACGTTGACCAAAAGGCGGTCGCGCATCTCCTGCATGGACCGCTCCGGCGAGAGATTGCAGCGTACCTGAGAAGTCCACTCTTTGAAACGGTCGAGCCGCGGCGGCTCGCATTCGAAGGACTGCCCGAGGTTGTCGTGACCACGATGCTCGCCGAGTTGCGCGAAGAGGCGTACGTCGAAGGCGAAGTGATCTACGAACAGTTTGCTGTCGGTGACGTCATGTACTTTGTCGAGAGCGGCACGGTGCAGCTCACGACGCAGCAGCGCGACCACTCGCGCGTCAAGAGTCTGCAGCAGCAAGGCGAGTATTTCGGCGAGAGCTGCGTCGTGGACCGTGCCGTGCATGGCAGTGAGCGTCGCGAGACGGCCATCGCCCACACGGCGTGTCGTCTTGTCGTGCTCCACGTCGACGCCTTTGAGCGCGTGCTCGCACTGTTTCCAACGCACGCGGCGACGATCCGCGCGGCGTGGACCTCGCAGAGTCCAACGTATGCCGTGTGAAGCGCGTGACCTCGGAATGTAGCCATGTCGGATTACGTGATCTCGATCGAACAAACCTGGATATCAGAGTATACAAGATGACAGGTTTTAGAATGATGGTCTTCTGATCCCATCCTTCAGTTTGGCGCTTCTCAGGTTCTGACCAATCACAGGTCCGTATGAGATCGGCTGGGTGTTTGCGGCTGTGCGTTGGTGGATTGAGCCGGCACCATTGGCTCGCGCCTCGACCAGTGAAGGACGCGCATGGCTACACGTCCAAAATTTGCTTCAGGACGCGCGACAAGTCGCTCTGTTGGTGGTGGAACAGTGAACGCGTTCTTCCGATCGATTTCGATCGGATGGTGGGAACCCCAGAACCGGCACGGGCGGCGATGGGTGTTGGGGGGACAGGACAGGAAGGAGTGAGGATTGCGTGGGCAGGAAGGAGAAGAATCTGAGAGGCGGGATGACGAGTTAGTTAACGTTTGTATGTTAGTATGTATTAATAGGCCCCCTCGATAGAAATCCACTGGAGACCAAGGCCGAGCGAGGTTGAAGCGATGCGTCCGAAGAATAATTGCCGCCGTTTTGAACCCACCTCTTCAAAACGACGCACTCTGTTAGTCCTAACAGTTACGAACATTATCACTTGGTTTTTGTATGAATCTCATGTCAGTTACAAACCGATATCGTATCTGGGTTTTGTGGAGCTCCTCGTGGAATTGGCCGCTGTGTTTGCGTCTTCTCTCTCTCCACATCTTCTGCTGGTCTCCAGAGGACGAGACGCGCTTTTCTCTTCTCTTCCCGCCTCTCGACCCTGTCATCATTCTCGCTTTCGCTCGCTCGGCTCCACCCCACAGTACTAGTATCCTACAGAGACGCCCACCATGGCCAAGAGCGTCGACATGCTCTACGCGCCCGTGGGGCAGGACGACCTCGAGTGCAACGACGGCGCGGCGTCGCCACGGCTCTTTTCGCGCGGCCCTGACCACGCGCCGCGGCGTGCGCTCGCGAAAAAGATCTTGCTGGCCGCGCTCGTGGTCCTGCCGTACGTGTTGCTGCTCGCCATCTACACGGGCGCGACGTCGACGCCGCTGGCGACACAGGCCGCGACGCAACTGGACGCGCAGTGCGCCGTGCAGCGCCAGCACAAACTCACGACCAAGCGCAACGTCTACTACGACTCGTCGCTCGTCACGCGCGCGCAGCGGTACGCGGCCGTGCAGCAAAAGGGCGCGACGCTCTGGTTCACGGGGCTTTCCGGGAGTGGCAAGAGCACGGTCGGACGTGCACTCGAAAAGGAGCTACTGCGGCGCCGCGTCCACGTGTACCGTCTCGACGGCGACAATGTGCGCATTGGGCTCAACCGCGACCTGAGCTTTACCGAGACGGACCGCGCCGAAAGCGTGCGCCGCGTCGGTGAGATGGCCGCGCTTTTTTCCGAGGCTGGCGTCGTCACGCTTGTCGCACTGGTCTCGCCGTTCCGTGCGCGACGCGACGAAGTTCGGGAACTCCATGACAAGATGGGCATTCCGTTCTACGAAGTGTTTGTCGACGTGCCGGTCTCGGTCGCCGCGGACCGCGATGTCAAGGGGCTCTACAAGCGCGCGATCGCCGGTGAAATTAAGGATTTTACGGGCATTTCGTCCCCTTATGAAGCGCCGTTGACGCCCGACGTCCACTTGACGACCCACAACATGACGCTCGGAGACGAAGTCGACTCGCTGCTCAAGTTTCTCGATGCCCATGGACTGCTCACGGGCGTTGCGGCTCCACCGGTCGGGTACCCAGGGGTTGCGATCGCCGATGGCGGCAATGCCGTCCAGAACTTTTCGACCATTTTCCCAGACGCACCGAAACCCAAAGTATCAGATGCATTGGACAATTTGCCGCGCGTGCTGTTGCGGGATGAAGACGTCCACTGGCTGCAAGTGCTGGGCGAAGGCTGGGCGTCGCCGCTTAAGGGTTTCATGCGCGAGGGCGTCTACTTGCAGTCGCTCCACTTTAGCAGTGTGTTGGTCGACGCCGACAACCTCACGAACGGCATGCTGCATCTCCACGCACCGACCAACTTTTCCGAGTACGCGACCGAGAGCGTCGCCAAGGGCACGCGCGTCAACATGCCCGTGCCCATTGTGCTGCCCATTAACGACGCGACCAAGAAGCGTATTGGCGACGCCACGCGTGTCGTGCTCGTGAGTCCTGCGGGTGTCGAATTGGCCGTGCTGTCGGACCCCGAGGTGTTTGCGCACCGCAAAGAAGAGCGTATCACGCGTACGTTTGGCGTTACGGACAATGGCCATCCGTACATCCACGAGATTAACAAGTCGGGCGACTGGCTGCTCGGCGGCGAGATTGCGTTATTGCAGCGCGTCACGTACCAGGACGATCTCGACCAGTACCGGCTCACACCCACGGAATTGCGTGCAAAGTTCGAGGCCATGGGCGCCGACGTGGTCTTGGCGTTCCAGACACGCAATCCGACCCACGCTGGCCACGCGTACCTCATGAACTCGGCACGCGAGCAGCTTCTCGCCCAGGGATACAAGAATCCGATCTTGTGGCTCTCGCCGTTGGGCGGCTGGACCAAGGACGACGACGTGCCGCTCGACGTGCGTGTGCGCCAGCACGAAGCGATCCTTAGGGATGGCATGCTCGACAAGAACTCGACGGTGCTTGCGATCTGGCCGTCGCCCATGATTTACGCTGGCCCGCGTGAAGTGCAGTGGCACGCCAAGTCGCGCAAGAATGCCGGGGCGAGTTTCTTTGTCGTGGGCCGTGACCCAGCGGGCATTAAGCGGTCGGACGGTGACAAGGACGATTTGTATGCCGGCGACCACGGCCGCTTTGTGCTCCACATGGCCCCCGGGATGGAAGAGTTTCAGATTTTGTCGTTTACCAAGGTCTATTATGACGTGACGGACCACAAAATGAAGCCCATGGACAAGACGCGCAAGAACGATTTCCTATCGATTTCTGGATCGCGTATGCGCAAGATGGCCAAGGACGGACTTCAGAAATGCAGTGGCGACAAGATTCCGGACGGCTGGGAGCAAACGCCGACGTGTGTGCCGCAGGGCTTTATGGTCAAGTCGGGCTGGGATATCATGATTGATTACTACCAGAATGTCGAGAGTCCGCGCTGGATTCCGTACGCGACCCAGTTTACAGCAGCGAAAATCGACACGACGCAAGTGTCGGAGCAGCTCGGCACGTTTGGACGGACGGATTACAAGTACCTTTTCAAAAACGACAAGGGCGAACTCATTTCGCCATGGCACGACATTTCGCTCCATGCGGAGAAAGGCGACAAGGATCTCTATAATTTTGTGGTCGAGATCCCCAAGGGGATTGCCCACAAGATGGAGGTCAACAAGGAAGAAAAGCACAATCCGATCATGCAAGACACGACCCACCACGGCACGCGCGGCCGCAACTATTTGTACGGCGTGCCGTTTTTCAACTATGGGTTGTTTCCGCAGACGTGGGAAGACCCAAGTGTCAAGGACGCGAACGGTACGAACGGTGGCGACAATGATCCGCTCGATGTGATTGAAGTCGGTGCGGCCCAATTGCCCATGGGGTCCGTGACTGCCGTCAAGGTGCTCGGCAGTCTCGAGCTTGTGGACCAGGGCGAAGTGGACCACAAGATTTTGGTCTTGGCGGCGAGCGATCCGGATGCGGACCGTATCCACAATGTGGACGACTTGAAAAAGATCAAGCCGGGCGTGCTTGAGGCACTCGTGGACTGGCTCAAGAATTACAAGATCCCCGAAGGTAAAAAGGTCAATCAGTTTGCCAAAGACGCGCCCACGAGTGCGCAAGAGGCCGTCGCGATTGTCGAGGCGACCCACGTGCGGTGGCAAAAGCTCAAGAATGGCGACATCACGGTCAAGGACAAGTTTTACCTGGGGTGATAATAGGAGTTTGGAGCCTTGTTTTGCATTTGTGTACGAAATAATACTACTACTTTTGAGATTCTCAACGAACGACGTGCATGCTTGCCGGATCATGTCGTGAAATGGAAGAAGAAGGCAACAGCCACTGCTACAGGTCGCTGCTGTGGATGGAGGGCCTCCATCCACTGCCCCACTCGTACTGATACTACTATCAAAATAGTAGTACCAATTGGACACGTCTCACCTCAACCTTTGAATTGTGCAATTCCTTTGCGAGTGCTCGGCCTTTTCCCCTTGCCTTTTTCGATAAAGAAAAAGGTCCTGAACGAAGTGGAACCTCATGGTAGAGATGCTGCAGCTGCGGTGCCGTGTGCTTCGCGATGGATCGGTAATTTGCGTGACGCTCCCTCGCGACACCGACGTCGAGACGTTACAGAAAGCGATCGTCCCCAAGCTCCAGTGTCGCTCGCCTATAGACCACAACACCGTCACTCTCTACGTAGCACGCACGGAGGGCCAGTGGCTGGCCGACACGGAACACCACGCTCTCGACGGCGTCTCTCCTCACGTATCCAGAGATGGCGTCGTGGTTTGAGATCGGCGATTACACGTGCTGGTGCACCTCCGGCCAGTCCAGAATGACCCACTACTAGTGACTGTACGCGTGAGAGAACTATGGACACTCGCGCAGTGGAAGCAGCTCACGGTGCTGCCGTCGGTTCAGGATATTCTGGATCTACGTTTGCGTCAGCGGCCACGGCGTCGGTCGCGTCCTGGCAAGAGGTCTACGACGCGCTGCTGTGGTCTCCCGTTCACGCTGGGTTACGCGACATCCGGTGGCGAGCTTCACGTCGTCGCGATCCACCCAAGCGACTCACGACGACGACACTGGCTCCGCTCTCGGTCGTGGAGCATCGCGCCAACGCACTCAAGGGTGGATCGCGTCGACGTCCCGCCCTTTTGCAAGTGGACGCGTGGCTGGTGCAGCTGCTGACTGCGCTCTCGTATTGGCACGCGTGCCGCTACTGCCACGGTGACGTGAGTACGCGTACTTTTGTCCATGTGCCTGCCAGGGGAGACGCCGCTGGGTACTGGATGCTGATTGGGTTGGAGACGTCGCAAAACGCCACGAGGAGAGAGAGCTATCAACATGACTTGGCGCAATTGGGGAGACTTCTAAAGTCGTATCAGTACGAGCTGCCCGACCATCTCGAGACAATGCAGCAGCTCTAACTGTCAGCGGTGAAAGACAAAGAAACCCACTCACGGCCGCCACGGCGCTGGCAATGCTGGTCGAGCTCCAGACTACCCAAGCAGAGTAGGAATATTATTCCGAGCATACTAGTATTACTACCGTCTACCGCTCAATATGAATACTCGTCAATCCAATTAATTTCCAGCAAGTTGTGTGAAATTGAAAAAAAGGAGCAGCTCCATTGAAATGCACACACCAGGGACCACTCGTCCACAGGGCCTCATACCATGAAAAGACCACGAGAAGTGATCGAGATATCTCCACCTCAGACAGACATACTACTCCTCTCGTCCTCGTCTTCCTCCGCCATCATCCCATAGATCCGACAAAGGCATTCTCTCCCCAGCATCTACAACCGCGGCGCGAGATCGTCCGTGGGCGGCACGACCGCAAACGGCTTGCGCGGCGGGTTGAGCTTGGCCGGCGGTGCGGCCTTGCGCGCCTCCGTCTTGGCCGACGCAATCGCGGCCATCTTGGTCTGCACGCGGTGCGCATAGTCCGGGTCCACGGCCTTGAAGTTGGCGAGCGCACGCGCCTGCACCGCGGCGCTCGCGTTGACGAGCGAGCCGGCAATGTTGCTCGTGAGCCGATCGCGCGCACCGTCGTCCAGCGTCTTGTTGTAAAACGCCGTGACCTGGGAAAAGTTGTCGTCGTCC
>JAADVC010000890.1:0-14430 GCA_023334575.1 Pythium volutum | reverse complement strand
TATCTTTCCGCCCTCAGGTGGCCAGTGCACAACCCAGTCCACGCTCCGGATTGCGACCGCTGAATTTTTCGGCTCCGTAAGGGTGGGTGTGGAGCCAAAAGATTTCTCAACCCAGGCACAGAGCAGCGTGCGTACGTGCGCCAGGAGCCAAGCGTTGTGCCTGCCAACGTGTCAGCAGTCGCCAGTGCAGCGAACCGTGTAGAGACCAGTGGGTTGGCCTCCGCATCTCCCTCGGCACATCTCGCCGCCATGGATGAGGTCGCGTTCGTCGAGTCGTTGTTCCAGCCCGAGCTGCGGTCGTCGCCGCAGTCGTCGCCCACTCAGTCTCTTCTGATTTCGACGTCATTGACACCCACCTCTTTATCGTCGCCACCGTCATCGTGGCCGTCGTCCCCTCGTCTTCGCTCCTCTTCCTTCAGATTCATGCACGCGAATGGCACGCCGGCCGTGTCGCCGGGTACCGCCACTCTCCGCGTCGGCGTCGGTCCAGAAGAAGAAGAAGTGTTTCGCCAGCTTCTCAACGAGCACGAATTTGACGAATCACTCGCCATGACGACGACCCAGGTCGAGACCATGGCCGACCATCTCCAGGCGTCGAGCCTGCTGGAACCGATTGAGCTGCCCAAGCACGGTCTCCACAGTAATCTGCTGGACGCTGCGTTCAAGGACGTGTTCTTTGTGGCGTCGCCCATGATGCTGTCCCCGACCGCGTACGGGCACTCGAGTTTCAAAATGTTTAGCCCGACGAGCCACACGCCGCGCGGGTCTCCGCTCGATCCGCATCGCACGCCACGCAGCAGCATCTTTAACGAGTGCTTGATGCCCGTGCAGCCATTCGGACCAGCGACGACCAGCACGCAGCCCGCGGCCGCCATGAGCGCCGTCGAAGCACTCCAGCAAGCCGTGTGGAGTACTAACCCAACCGGCAATATCCAGCGATTGAACCCCAACAGCATCAAGGACGTGATGCGCGCAGCCACGGCAGCAAGCGCCGCACGAACGCCGTCGGCGCCTCCGCCGTCGATATGCGTGCCAACGCCGCGTCTACAGTTCACTACGGACGCCGTTTCGCCCCTGTGGATGGCCACGACGCTCTTGACACCCACGAGCTTTACTGGCCAGACCGCGCCCGACCTGACGCGACACATTTCGAGCAAAAAGTCCAAGGCCCGGAAACCGTCCCACAACCAGAGCCTGGTCAGCGCGACCAGCAGCACCATGGCCACGGCGCTTGCGTCGTCGCTCGCCAAGATCACGCTTCCAAAGAAGCGAGCGACGACAACGACGTCCGTTCGATCTGCCAAGCCAAGCAAAAGCCGCACCATCGCACCCGCCACCGTGGCGACGACGACAACGTCGGAATCGCACGACTCGGACGAGGCCGAGTCAAAGAACACCAAGGGCAAAAAATGCGTCGAAGATGGCTGCGTGCGGCGCGCGCAATCCAACTCGCGCTGCAAAGCGCACGGCGGCGGCGCGCGCTGTCAGTACGACGGCCCCGGCGGCTGCACGCGCAGCTCACAGGGCGGTGGCTTTTGCCGCGCGCATGGCGGTGGCAAGCGCTGCGAGTACCCGGACTGCACACGCGGCCAGCAGCGCAAGGGGCGGTGCTACGTGCACGGCGGCATCCGCAAGTGCCAGACCGACGGCTGCGAGAAAAAGGACCGCGGTAATGGCTTTTGTATCTCCCATGGCGGCGGCAAGCGGTGCGTGTACCCAGGATGCGCGCGGTCTGTGCGACGAGGCAACGTGTGCCAACTCCACGAGGACGCGGCGGCCATATCGTCCGTGTCCTAGAGCTGGCTGGCTGGAGAGAGGGAAGGGAAGAGATTGCATGTGGAGAGACTGTGATTTTTAAGTGTACACTATACAATACTAACAGTAAAATAAAAAAGCATGGAGAAAGTTTGTCAGAGAAAAAGAAAATGATCCCGTTGACACAAGTGTAGCCATGTCGGGTCGTTCTTGACTGGTCGAAGTCTACTGATACCGGCACGACTCAACCACCTCAAGGGAAACGTACTCATATAAAGGATGAGTTCGTGGAACACAGCCGGCATATCAAACCCTAATCCTTCATGCCATTGAACTTTTGATCTGTAGCGTTTTGACCAATCATACTTGCTTAAAATTGAGTTGGGATATTGTTTATGCCAATCATATCCCTGAATGGTCCACTGGTTTGGTGCATGCTGGTACATACCGTGATACGACGATTCCTTGCGTGCCCAACTTTCATCTTGGTTCCACGACCAAAGAACGGAGAACCCAAAGAGATCCCTCGTGGCCAAGGAGGTCCCACACGCACGCGGCCCCATTTCTTTCACCAAGTGTTTTCGTTGTTGGCCAACACCAACATCTATCAGATTGTTGTTGGCCGCTTGAAGTGGGCGAGGAAGGACAAAGACAACGGCGTGTTTGTTGGAAGACCAACAAAAACCAACAACTTGAACTCTACGGGAGAAACGCTTACGACATCCCCGATTTTCGCCTTCCCGACAATAGTAATTTCTCCCGCGCCGCGGCGTATGCGCGCCGCTAGACAATCGTCTCGCCTTCGATAACACCCGTCGCGGATTCTCGACTCGCCGCGCGATCCAACCATGTCGCGCTCGCCGTCCAACGATACGCGCTCGCCGCGCTACGACGCGCTCGAGTTAGACCACGCTCTCTCACGGTCCTACGACGAGATGGTGGACGCCACGGCGCGCACCAGCAGCGACCGGCTCGTGCTCGACGTGGGTCATGAAGAGGACGACTCGCACCAGGCGTTTGTGCGGTTCCAGTCGCCGCGGTCGCTTCAAGAAACGGCCGCGCGCGTCGCCACCATCGTCCAGCAACACACAGCGGCGACGGCGCGTCTCTCTGGCTCGCACTCGACGCGGTCATCATCTCCGCTCCCGTCTCCGTCTCCATCCCCCGCGCCGGTGTCGGCGTCGGCGCCAACACTCGCGCGGCCGCAGCTGCAGAGCATGCGGTCCAAGGCACAATTCCGCAGCCAACGCCAACTGAGCATGGCGAGCGACAAGTCGAACGGTAGTAATCCATCGACCACGTCCCACGAGAACGGCTCGGACCATTGCTCGGACGACCACAGCCACGATGATGGCCAACTCCTCTTACAGTCCCACAGCCATCATCACCATCATCATCACCACCATCACCATCATGACGGTCATTCGCACGGCACGCACGCAGCCATGCTCCACTGTCCGTCGTCCCACTACTATATCGACTCGAAGGGCCACCTTCAAGTGCGGCGCACGTGGTGGCTCTACACGCGCGTGCGGCGGCTCATCGGCCACGTGCTTCCGGGCTTCAAGCGCGACGACAATACGTTCTTGTGTGCGCCCATGATTACCAACACGACACTCATTCTCACCATCTATGTGCTGCGCGTGCTCATTAATGACGCACTGCTCACGGCGCTGCTCACGGCCGGCCAACAGAAAGAGTGCCACGAATTCTCGAGCGAGTTTCTCGACTTTTTCTCGTTTTCGCTACTGGGCAATGCGCTGCTCTGTATCCCAGCATTTAATCTGTCCATGTTCAAGCTGTTTCGGCGCGTCACGCCGCGGGCCAAGCGCGACCTCGCCAAGACACCGGTCCATGGTGCTATGGGTATTGACCCGCTCGGTGGCGTCGACGCGACGGGCACGCCCGTGGCCACGGCGGCCGCGACGGACGGCGCCGTGGTCCACGACGACGACCATATCAAGCTCAAGAAGACGTACCTCTTTACAGCCTGCGAATTGCTCGTGATTGTCGAGATTCCGTACTTGGTCTACATTTTCCTCACCATGTTTATCCCGGCGGCTGCGATCGCCGATTCCAGGGCCCACCATTCAGACTTGTGGAGCGTCTCGGCACGGTGTGCCCATGCATTATCACCGGGCGTGTTTCTCGCGTTTGTGGTCGCGCAAGCCATTGGCGTCGCGGCCTATGTGCTGCGGTGGAACCAAATCATTTTGTTCCATCGCATGCACGAACACTTTTTGTTTCAGCGCGGGTGTGTGCCCGGCCGCGCACGGTTTGACTACGTTGAAGAATCGTTCCACGTGTCGTGGTTTGCGAGCGCCCACACGAAGCGCGTCCACGCGATCAAGGCGCGGCTGTACCACGCTGCGAAATACGGCGACATTGATGATGTGCGTGCACAACTCGAGGCCGCGACGCTGCTCGATGGACCGGATTTTGCACACAAGTGGTATGAAAACACGGGTTTTCTCGACGGTTTTTTCGGCAAGCGGTTTGTCACGTGTCAACGCAATCCGCTCCACGTCGCAGTCGCATTTGACAATGCCGAGATTGTCGAAGAGCTATTGTCGAACGGTATGTTTGACATCCATGAACTCGAGAAAATGGAACTGCTCAAGCTCAACGTGTCGTGGCTCTATCGGTTCTTTTTCGACGTTGTGCCGTTCTTGCGCATGTCGAATTACTCGCGCCACAAGACGCGGCTCGTGTTTGGGCCCACGGGGCTCTTTTGCTCGACGCTGCTCACGCCGCTCCACGTGGCCGTATCCATGGGCAATACCGACATGGTGCTTTTGCTGCTTCGCTTTCGCGCCGATCCGAACCGCTCGGCCGTGTCGTCGCACCGCAAGTTTGTCACGCCGCCGCTCTTTTGGGCCATTAATAAGGAGTGCACGCGGCTGCTCTTGGATGCCGATGCGAACCCCGTGTTTGTGCCCGGCGCCGGGTACTTTCTCACGGCGTTTGAAGTCGCACGGCTCGTGGGGAACCATGCCGTGGCCATGGAGATTGAAAAGTATGGCGGCGACGTCGCGCTCACGCCACTCCATGACGCGTCGGCGCGTGGGCTGAAAAAGGAAGTGCGGTTCTACCTTGAGCATGGTGCAAACCCCGATACGTTTGGCGAACAGGTCACGGGCTTTTTCCGGCGCACACCGCTCCACTGGGCTGCGATCCGCGGCGAGACGCGCGTCGTGAAATTGCTGCTCAAGTTTGGCGCCGACCTCGAAGCCAAAGACGCGTTTGGCCGCACGCCGCTGGCCTGGGCGTGTCTGCTGAACCGCGTCAAGACGGTCGAAGTATTGCTCAAGTATGGTGCCAATGTCGACATTCGCGACTTGCAGGGTGATCCGCTGCTGTGCATCTTGGCGGCCGGGACGTGCTCGAGTCCGAGCAGCGAGGCGTTCACGTCGGACACGCGTCGCCACGACACGCACCGCGTTCGCATGACGCGCACAGAACACGACGCGGCCGGCGCCGGTGCCAGTGCCGACCGAAACGACTATGTGACGTCGCACACGGCCAAGACGCTCGACCCCGACATTTTCGACATGCTACAGCAGAGCGGCATTGACATTCATGCGACCCGCGAGGCGAACGGCGACACGGCACTCCATGTCGCACTGCGCAAGAACAATGAGGCCACGGCGATTCTGCTCGTGCGTGCCGGCATGAGTTTGACGGCCGTGAATTACGTGGGCCAGCGCGCCATGGACTGCACGACGTCATCGTCACTACGGTACGCGATCAAGAAGGAGGCCGGCCACCGCGACGTCATGATTAGCTATACGCATTCCCATAGTGCGTTGGCGCGGAAAGTGCGCGATGCTTTGGAAGGTGCGTACATTACGACGTGGATCGACTCGATGGATCCGAGCGGCATCACGGGCGGCTCAGTGTGGCGCCAAGAGATTGCGCAGGGCATTCGCTCGAGTGCGCTCGTGCTCGCGCTGCTCACGACCGACTACCCCATGTCGCAGTGGTGCATGAAAGAACTGGCGTTTGCGAAAATGCACAATGTCCCGATCGTTGCGATCCAGTGTGAAGACATGCAAATGACCGAGGAGCTTCAAGTGTACTTGTGGACGCGGCAAATTGTGGATTTTCGACCAGCCTTTGGCGAGCGTGTCGTCGAAGTAGTGGACGAACACGAAGGAGACGGCCATAGTGCTAACGCCAACAACGGCCATGCAAACCTCCATGACATGGACGACGACGAGGCGCTGCTGGCCGCGCAGGATCCCCGCGATGCCGTCGAGGGCGACGGCGTCGTCGCCAAGCCCAAGGTCGTGGTCCAGCACGAGTACCACGATGAGACGTTCCACAATTGCATCCGGCTTTTGCTCGACGGCATCCACGACCAGATTGAAGAGCACCGCGTCAAGCGCGCGCAGCGGCAGCAGCGGCAAAAGATGCTGCTGCGTGCACGAGCGACGGTCCAAGACGATGGGCCACTCTCGAGTGACGACGACGACGGACTCCACGATGGTGACGATGGTGACGCTGGCGGGATGGGTGGTGTCACGTCCCGCCATACCGATCTGCCCGGCAACGACCACGACGGCGTGCTGCTGGACGAGTCCTTTGCCACCGCGTCGCCGGCACCGCAAGACCGAGGCGCCTACGTGTTTATCGCGCATGGCGACTACCACTTGCCATTTTGCCAGCGGCTTCGGAACGCGCTCCACAAGAGCGGCGTGCGTTGCAGTCTCGACCAGTCGGTGCCCTCGATCCAGTACGGCGGCAGCGGCCTCGTCAGTGCGGGCGCCACGTCGTCCGTGTCCCATGCCGCGAGTCCGCGGCGCCTGCAGCGTCTCCAGTCCAGCGTGACCAACCAGAGCATTGGCGGCGGGTACGGCTCGGGCAGCGACGTCGCGACCACGACGGCGCAGGCGCGGCAGCTCGCGGCCAAGGACGCGATCCTCGAATGCTCGGCCGTGATTGTCGTGCTCTCGCCCATTTCGTCCAAGTGTGACATGCTCGCCGACCAGCTCGCGTTTGCCGAAGACCGCGGGAAATTGATTGTGCCGCTTATGCTGTCGTTGCAAACGATCGACTTGGCCAAGCGGTACACGTTTTCACGGAGCGTCGTGCAGCACTTCAACGTGTCGATTGGCTTTGAGCAGAGCCTCGAGCGGCTCGTCGTGTACTTGCAGCAAACGGCCGAGGCCATGCAGCGCCAGCAGCAGCAAAAGGAAATGGAATTCCAGCACCAGCTTCGTATAGCAAGACGCCAGCGACGCAAAGAACGCGAAGCGCGACGACGACGACGACGCGCACGCGAGTCTGGCGGCGGGGGCGACGCGTTTGGCACGCCGTCGCTGGTGGGCAGCGACGACGAGAATGACGACAACGACGATGACGACGATGCGGCCGTGTCGCCTAGCTCGTCGCCAGCGTCGTCGGTACGGTCGGCAGCGCTTTCCCCATCCGACTTGAGCCTGCGCACGCCTCCGCCGCTGCTCGCGGATGGCTCGCTGCCGCCGACGATTCCGATCTTACAGCCGTCGCGGCAGCCCACGAGTGGAGCGACCAGTGGCCACGGGTGGTCGGTCACGCCATCGTCCTCTTCAGGGGGTAGTAGTGGTCTTGTCCGGCAGTCGTCTCTTGGGCCGTCGACCGATGGCACCCCACGGCAGCAGCGTGAGCACCGCCACCATTTCGGTACCGAGCCCTTGCTGCGCCGCACGAGCAGCATGCAGACACCACCACATCCCACCAGTGAAAACCTGTAGACAAAATTTTCCCCAATTATGTAAAACACAAAACTATGGCATAGTGAAATGAACTGAAAAATGAAATACCCCCACATGCCTCGTTTTTCAGTGTTGGTATAATATCTACAAGCGCGGCGCATGGGCGACGTGGGTCTTCTTGAGCTTCTTCTTGGGCGCGTGCTGGTCGTACTGCGTCATGGCCTGGCCACTGCCGACCACACCGACGCGGCCTTGCACACTCTCGGGCGACGCAAACATGCTCGTGCCGCGCTTGGACAAAACACCACTACCCTTGACCTTGCCGCCTTTCACGGCCTTGTGCTGGAACGATTTCCAGTCGTGCTGCTTGAGATTGTGGGCATTGTCGACGTGGATCTGCTTATTAAGCTTTTGAATGTGCTTGAGCCGCTTGCGCTTGCGCTCCTTGTCGGCCTCCGTGTCGGTCGGCAGCACCTGCAAATTCTCGGGCACTTTAATCGCCTTGGCGACCACGGCGTCGCGTGGCTTGAGTGCGGCCGAGGCCGCGGCGGTCGCGGCCGCTGCACTTGCCGCAGCGGCCTGCGCAGCCGCCGTCATGGCCACGGGTCGGCGAGCCGTGGTCCCCTCTGATATTGGGACAGATCCAGCGGCTTCGTCCGTGGCTGTAGAGACCGCGAGCGGCTGTAGGTACTCGTACGGCACTTCCTCCGAGTTGCCGTACCCGTCAAAGCGCACGTGGAAGCCGTCGTCCGTGACCGCCGTGACCTGCGCCGTGTAGTATTGTGCATCGACATAGTACTTGGCGCGGCAGGGAAAACCAACAGCGATCGCGTCGCGCGGCGGGAGAGACTCGTCAGTAGTAGCGGTTCCAATCGCACGTAGTGACGTCGCCGGCAATTCGTCCGTGTTGCCAAAGCCAATGTACCGCACATTGTACGTGTCCCGTGCCGTGAGCGACGTGATGAATGCTGGAAACCAAACGCCCTTGGACAGCGCCTCACAGACCGTGCCCGATGCAAACGCCATGTCCGCCGGTTCCGCCGTCGCGGTAGTAGTCATAGCAGAAGAAGAGGCGTCGGCATTACTGAGCTTGAGATCAATCTAATAAAGAGAGATAGAGAGAGCGTGTGAGCCACTAGAGGAAATGTGCTTGGGATATAGGAAAAAGCGTGTACCATTTCTTGCGTGAGGCGAATCACCTCCAAGAGGTCCTGTGCGATCGTGAGGAACTCGCCATTCTCTGGATCGGTCTCTAGCAAAGCGTGGATGGTCGCGAGCTGATCGCTAAAGGTCACGAGCCGCTGCTGCAGCTCCACGAGATCGACGTCGTCACCAGTGCTCATGGTGGTTCCAGGCTTTTTCCTGTATTAGAGGCTTTTGGGCGGAAATGTGAGAAACCGGTAGCATATCGGTATTTTAGACTATCGTAAATGAGTTGGTTTCCGCGTGGAAAATGGAAAATCCAAAATGGAAAACGAGTCATGCGAAGATGGGCGAATGTGGTTCATTTCCACATTCCAAAACAGTCGTACAGATTCAAAATGGAGCATCCCAATAAGTAAGTATGTGGTCCCCGCCCCTTTCACAAAAGGGAGGCTGGGGTGGTCTCGCTCGCCCCAGGTCTTTCCATTACGTGGGGCGATTCGCGGGGCTCTTCTCGGGTTTGACTTTGACGCCGTCGAGCGACGTCGCCTCGTCGTCCGAGCCGCCACGCTCGAGGATACTGACCGACCGGTTCGATGTCGAAAGAATCGACGAGAGCCGTCCGGGCCGGGGCTGGTAAATGGGTCGCATGCCAAAGTGGCCAAGCGGCGGCTCACTCGCATTGTGGGAGTTTGCGCCGCTCGCCGAGATGGCCGACTGGTCGCTCACGGACCGCATGAGATTAATGTCGGGCAGGTCGCCGTCCTCCTCCAAGTCGTCGTCGTCCAGTATCTCGTCCTCGTCGAGGTCGAGGTCGACTGCGTCGTCGTCGTCATATTCGTCCGTGATGCGTCGCATCAAGGTCGAAAAGTTGCCCAGCATGGCCTGCTGCAGGCTCATGTCCGAGTTGAGCGGTCGAGACGACGGCGTGGAGCCGCCGCCACCGCCATTGGACGCCGAGCTCATGAATGAAAAATTGCCGCGCCTCGCGGACGTCGGCTCGGTCCATCCGCCGTGGCCGCCATGGCCGCTGGCAGAGCTCGTGTCGCCGCCCCCGAGAAAGCTGCTGTTGCTCACCTGGCGTCGCCTCAGCGTCGCGTCTCGCTCACGGTCGAACCCAAACGTTGACGGCACGCCACTGTCCAGGGAGCTGAGCGACGACAACTGGCTCAGACTGAATGACTTGGGGAGTCGGTTTGACAGCGGTGTCCGCGGCGGCTCGACCGAAATGCCGTAAATCTCTTCGCGCAACGTCGCGAGCACACGGTCGAGCGACTTTTCAAAGCCAATCATGTCGCCGCCCGTAAAGAAATGGAAAAAGTCACTCCGCGCGAGGCTGTACTGCAAGTCGAGGCTAAACTCGAGCGGGTTGGCGACGATCGGGATGATTTTCTTTCCCTTGTCTTCGGCAAACGCGAGCTGGTCCTTGACGAGGTGGCTGCGCAGTGTCTTGTCCGAGACGATCACGATAAACGCCGAGCACTTGAGGATCGCGTCCTTGGCGTCGTGGATGCGGCCAATCATGTCGTCTTCTTCGCCCTCCTCATGAACCGCAGTCTGACCATCGGGCGGCACAAGCGGTGAACGCGGTGGCGAGTTTTGGTTCCTTGACCCGGAGCGGCCGAGACCGTGGCGTCGGTCCACGTAGCAATGCAAGCCGCCTTCGCGACACAGCGCCGCGCAGAGCCGCCGCACGAATGTCGTGTGCGAATCGGCGTGGCAAATGAAAACAAACTGCTGGCCGTCGTCCACAATATCCTTCACGTCCTTGATGGTCTCCAATACCGTACCGTTGCTCATCACCGACGCTTGGCGATTCCGCGCCGACGTCGGTGTGGCGGCGTCACTGCTATCGCCACGGTTTGCTTTCGGGTTGTGCTCATAGTAGCCGTTCTGGTTCAAGATGATGCTCTTGGACAGATCGTTCATCCCGAGCTCGCGGTAGTGTGGATCATCCATGCCGAGACCAGTGCCACCAATTAAGCTGTTGACGCTGCTGATCATCGACTCGTTGCTGTCATAGAAATCTCGCCCGCGGTTCTTGGACGCTGCCCTTCCGAAATCGTTGAGCGCTCCTCCGAATTGGTCCGAATACAGAAAGCCGTCCCGGTTGCTATCCTCGAGCATCATGCGCTCTTGCTGCAGCGCCGCTGGTGCGCGCTCGTCAAACTGGACCGCCGTGTTCGAGTAGGCGGTGACCCCACCCACTGCCTTGGCACTGCCCTGGCGCCACATGCCACGCGCACGCGAAGCGGGGGCTCCTTGCATTGTGTTGTTGAGCGCAGTGAGATTGCTGTAGCTCGCACTCATCGTAGACCCCGTCGCCGCGCGGCTGAGGTTCTTGCGGAGCACTTGTTCCTTGCGCTTTTCGATTTCGTCACGGAGCCCATCGAGCAAAAGCCGTGCCTGCTGCTTGTAGGCGTCGTCATTATATTGATACTGGATTTGACGCTCGCCGATACGGTCGACGGCCGTGATGGACGGTTCAAACGGAATGATCTGCCGCGTGTAGAGGTACACTTGTAGGTCTTCCGAAATGGTCGCGTGCTCGGTCGAGATGGCGAGAATCGGCGTGCCGACTTGCTTGGCCAATGCCAATTCCTTCATGCACCACTGCGATTGCGCATAGTCCTCAGTCAAAATACACACCACGACCGCGGCATTCGTGACGCCCCGTGCAATCTCCTCGCGCCACACGGCGCCGCCGCCAATGCCGCTCGGGTCCATGAGATCGAGCCACGTCGTGATGTTGGCGTCTTCCAAGGTCTTGCGAAGCTTGAGCGCAAACTCCTTGTGGGAATGCGTATAGCTGATCATCACGTCGCGGTTGCCCGCTGCACGCTTGAGCTCAAACTGGAGCCGCGTCGAGGTCGTGCAGTCGATTGGGCGGAGGCCCTGGAGGTTCATGCGCATGATATCGCCTCCGACGCTGAGCAGCGCGACGGCCGTGGGTAGATCGTCCAGTTTGACGGCGATATGGAGCGCCGTATCGCCCGTCGACGGGAGCTGGTGGTTGATCTTGGCGCCGTGGCGCACCAGCATCTTGAACATCTCGGCGGTCGTGCCCCCTGCACACGCCGCACACAGAATGGGTGTCATGCCGCCGTCATCGACAATGTTTGGGTCGGCGCCGTTCGCGAGCAGAACCTTGACAGCCTCGACCTGGCCCACACGGGCCGCCCAATGGAGTGGCGTGCGACCGCGTGCATCCTGTGCATCGGCGTTGGCCCTGGCGTCCAGCAGCAACTCGATGGCATCGATCGCGCCGTTGACGCTGGCCCAGTGGAGCGGCGTGCGCTTGTTCAAGCCGATATACCCAAGCTCTCCAAGACAGTCTGGGTTGACCTTTTTGCGGAGCAAATGGCGAATGCGTGTCGTGTTGTTCATGGCCGCGGCTGCGTGGAGCGGCGTGAGCGCGACGTCTCCTCCCCAGTTCTCGAGCATCTGTGCGACGGCGTAGTTGCCGCGTAGGTACGCCATTTGCAGTACCGTGATCGTATTCATGTGGCCTGGGTCCGGGATCACGAGATGGTTCGCGCCCGCCACCAGTAATTCCTTGGCGATCTCGGGGTGATCAGCGAGGAAGATGGGCGGCAGCCTCGATTCGTGGCGGAACGTTGACCGCGAGCAAACATTCACATCGGCGCCGTGCGCCAATAGCCAATTCACGGCATCGACGCGGCCCGTCGAGACGGCACAATGCAGCGGCGTGACGAGCGTCGACTTGAAAATGGACGACGCGCCGTACGCGTCCTCGGCCGACATGACGGGCTGCCGAATGAATGCCCGTGCCATGTACCAAAAAATATCACCCGTCGAGAACCGGAACCGCGAGATCTTGTCAAACGAATTGATGGCAAAGTTGGCGCGGAACAATAGTTCCATGGCTGGGATATTGCCGTGGTACGCGGCGACATGCATGGGGTTCTTCGTCGACGTTGCGTGGAACCACAGGCGAATGTGCGCGTCCGGGTACATGTCCTTGGCGAACCCCGGGCCGAGATGGTTCTTGGCGATGCGAAGCGTGCGCTTGAGCAGGCGAATGTCGCCCAACTGCGCGCCTCGATACAGCCGCTTGCGCACAAACTCGACAATCTGAGACCGTGCCGGCGGCGTCGGCGGTTGCGGTGGCCTGGACGCGTCAGCCTTGTCGGCTCTTGCGAGCTCTTCTTGGACGCGTCTTCGTCGCTGCTTGGAGCGCAGCATGTGGGCCTTGACGTCGCCGGTTTGGTCGGCCTCGGAAAACGCACCGAGCTGCATTTTGAGGTGTTCGCGGAACCGCATGAAGTAGCGAATCTCGACATAAATAAGCCCATAGACAAAGACCGCGACCAGTCCAAAGGCGTAGACCGAGTAGTTGGACGTGCACGTAAAGAGCTCACCGACCACGAGATGGTAAGCTGCGACCACGGCCATGAGTCCTGTAATGAGAAATAAGACCACGGCCGTCATTTCACATACTTGCAAATAGATCGTGCGCTTGACCTTTTGGATGCGGCCGCCGCGGCCGATGCGGTCTTCTCGTTTGAACGGTTCAAAGACGGAGAATCCGGACGCCGGCAAGCCCAAGATCACGACCGCGGGGAAGAGGTGGTACACCATCGCGGCCATGGAAATCGTCGTGCCGCACGGATCGCCGCGTTTAAAGATCGTCGCGATCGGCGACACAACGTACAAAACACCTTGGTCTTCGACGTGGCCGCGCAAGCCGTAAAAGCTCACGAGCGCGACAATGTCGATCGCGACGACGAGCTGCATGATGCGCAAGAGGCGGATCGCAAAGTACGAGTTGAGCCGGTACGAGCCGTGGACGTACGACTTTTCCGAGCGCTGCTTTTTGCCGTCATGGGTATTTCCAGTCGTCGCTAAATACGCCGGGCTCTCGTTGCCCATGGTCGCGGTGATTGTAATGCCCGTTTCAAGCGACGTGCGCAGCGGCGTCGCGAGGTCGTTCGGCGTGCTGAGCCGCACGGTCTCGCTCGTGCGGCGCGGTCCCGAGAAGCCATAGCTGCCGCGGCGTCCATCGGGTTTCCCGACCCCGATTACGACGGCGCCGTACTCGATCGACTGGAGCGTGTCGGCGTTCGTCGGGTGGGCCACACCAATCGCGGCATTCGAGACGCGCCGTTGGCTGCGCATGACCACTGGCGAAAGCCGCGTATCGTCGTCGTCGTAGTCGTCAAAGTCGTCGTCGTAGCGGTGGTCAAAGGGAAACTCGTCGTCGGCGCTGTTGGGATCGTCCGACTCGAGCGTCGTCTGGTGGTGCATGCGCTGTGGTGGTAGTGGTAGCGGTGGCGGTGGAGGGCCCGGCGGCGGCCGCACCGAGGGGGACCGCACGCGCGCATAGTCGACGTCACTCGTACTACCCTCCATACTGGGGAGTCGGGAAGGTTTCCCCCCGCTCTCTTTTGTTGGCGCGTGAAATGCGACGCGGAGGGGGCGTTGGGTTCTGTTGGTTCTGTTGGAACTCGTTGGAAAGTTGGGAAGAGTTGGCAGAACGAAAAACGAATAGAATGCTGGACGCTTGACCGGAGCTGCTGCGGTCATCAAGTCGGTGCAAAACACGGCAGGCGTCAATGTCGGGAAAGTATTTTTAGCCAATGCGGTGGCTGGAGAGAGTGCGGGTTGTTCACCAAATCACTTGTAATTTACCCAGAGATGAGATTGGGGCCTTTGGGAAATCTTTTTGGGTGCATAACCGTCTGGGAGGTGTTGTTGCTTGATGGGAGTTTTTGCCAGCAGAAAGGGGTGACTAAAAGTGCTGCTCGGGTAAGACACGTGAGCCAGTCGATCACTCGTTTGGGGATGTGTGAACCTGTGTGTTCACGAGTGGGGG
>JAADVC010000889.1:0-14462 GCA_023334575.1 Pythium volutum | reverse complement strand
TTCTCTCACTTACAGTCTCATCAGGGGCAACCCAACCCAATGGGTTACCCATCGTGTCCACTGAGAAAGAACGAGCAGCGTTGCGAACTGTTTCAGCACACTGTGATATGAGATGAGGGAATCCAGTCTCGTCTTGGGTTCTGCTCTTTCTTCTCTGTCCAGCCTGGACAGAGAAGAAAGAGCGAGTCGCCTCAGGCGACTTGGGCAAAAGAGAGATCTCCATGAGAGAGAGAAAAGAAAAACCATTCTGGTCGGATCCGAATATTCTGGGTGGGCTCGTTCGAGCGTAACCCAGTTCGGCATCAGGCAAACAAATCGCTTCGAGTGGTTACGCTGGGTCCACTGATGAATCCAGCGCGGCAAAAAGAGAGATTTTTTGTTCTCTTTTTGTGCTGCTCTTCTGAGCTTCAACTCGTGATGGGCACGGCGCCGCTCGCATCCCTTCATTCCAGTTGCAAGGAAGTTCCCACCAGCTGAACTGCCGCTCGCCTCAGTCAGTTGAACACGAGTGCTTCCATCCCGAGATTCGATGATCAGCTACGGAGTGATTCGAGCTTGAGAGGCTAGGCTAGTACAGTCCGTTTCGGTGGTAAGCGCGCACCCGATTTATCCAACGTTCAAGGTAATCGGCATTCCGCAAATACTTTTGTATCAATTTTGAGAAATAGAAGCATAAATTAATGGAGGTAGATCAATTTTATTGCGCGCTTAGCCCCGATACGGACTGTACAGAGTACGAAACTCGTTGATCACCACCAATGGAAAGCTGAAGCAAAGTAAACCGAAACGCGGAAACACTCACGCAAAGGATCAAATACTATGTAGTACGCACTAATCGCAGAACAAAGCACTTGCAGAGCTGTCATTCAGGGCGGCCATGCCTCTTTATCAGTGGTGCACGTCCACGGCGGCAATGTCCACGAGCCGCAGCAACCGCTCGCGCGCCATCGTAAACACCAGCGACAGCACATGCGCATCCAGACCGTGCATACCCAAAATCGGCGCGCGTCTCACGACACTCAGCAACGCCAGTCGCTGTCGCACGGCGTCTCGACTCTTTGCCAGTCTAGCGAGTGGTGCGCGGTGGAATCGCTTAACCCGCTTTTGCATCTCGTCACATTGACTCCATAGGTGGTATCGGAGCCGCACGCGAAAGCAGTCGAGTACTGGATTGTGGTACAGCATGGCTTCAGCGGCATCGAGCAAGCTGCGGTCGTCGTCTTGGCGACTCGTAAGGATTTCCAATTCGTAGAGCACGTTGCTGATGCGCTTGGTGGGACAGGCCAGTGCGTCTAGAAGCGGCATGCACGAGATGCCGTGGGTCCCGAGCGTGAGCGTGCGAACGCGGCAGCCGTTAGGCGAGTCATAAGCAGCCAGTAGCGTCTGCCACGTCGTCACATCCATGTCTTGAACGTCCAGTGCCTTCAAGAGTGGAAACACGTGCAGCACGATTTCGAGACCGGCGTCGTCCATGACAAGTTGACCGCGACGAAAATGGCGCAGCGTGAGCGATTCCAACCGCGGCAGCCAGTGTGCCAGTGTCGTCAGAACCGGTTGGGACACCACCTCCTTAGACTTCAGCCACACCATCGTAAATGCGCGTACGGGATGCACGTACGCACTCGCCATTCTTTCCACGGTCAGTGCGTGGCGCAGTGCGTCCCACACGCCGCGGGGCAAGATGCCGACGACCTCCATGGACCGAAGCAACGGGCACACGCGAGGCAAATCCCGCCAGATCCGTGCCATCAGTGCCGCGTCCATGTCGCGGTCGCTCTGGCACAGCGTCAGCGCCGTGAGCCGGTCGCCGAGACCTCGACAGGACGTGTACACACGCCATAGCTCAGCGTTACTCGTGGCCAAGAGACCCAGCGTAACGGCGCGATGATCGCTTGCCATCCACTCGAGAAAGTGCGCATCGTCTTCGACGAGCCCGACGGCCGTCGTGATATGTAGACCGAGTGCGTGCAGTCGGTTCAGACCCGCACAGCCCAGCGCACGAACGCCACAGGCACGCCCAACGTATTTGTGCAGCTCGAGCAGAAATTCGGTCCAGTCACGATAGAGCCACGGGCTCGGTGCAATGCGTACTTGCTCGAGAACGTACACTGCGTCTTGTGCCGTATCGCTAGTACATGCAAGGGCGACGCGTCCAGTGGCGACGAGACGCTCGGCCATGGCGGCACACTGGGTCGCGACGTTGTCGTGCCACGGGTTCAGTATCAACATAAGCGGAATCTGAAAGCCACGCAGACGGCCATCCACGTCCAATGCTGTGATGTGTTGCTGTGCGTCTTGGTATGCTGCCACCGACGTTGGACCTTCTCGATCAGCGTCGTTTGTCTCGGCCATGGGCTCAAAGTACTCGACTAGACAGGAACTCTCGTCGACCGTAGCCTCGACGCGGAGCTCGAGTTGGTCGGGACGGTACTAGCGCCACGCAAAGGCGACGACGCGACCGTAGGACTCGACACGTAGCCTTTCCCAGACGCTGGCGTCGACACGAAGCGCCTTAACCACGAGCTCGAGTGCACGCAATGGCTGGGACGCGGCCGTCCCATTCGGGCCGCAAGCGCAGACTGAGCCAAACGTGCGGCGCGATCGAAAAGCCTCGCTTGGTCGAAAAGCGATCGCCCTCTGGACACAAGACCGCGAGCCACGGGTCGAGGAACTGCCACGGGTCCATGGTGCCTAGGGGGCAATAGCGAGTGGGACTGGCTTTGTGGTGAAGGTTGAAAGTCTCCCAGAGAAAACGCGAGTATCCCCCCCCGTCACATTCTAGCGATAGGAATGGACAAAACACCTTCCGTCAATCACCAAAACGATTGCCCTCATCACTCCACTCGTACCTAACGCATGAAACCAAATTTGTGCGTGGCGCATAGTTATGCAGTGTGCCAAGGCGAGGCATCAATGCAGTTCGCCTCGCTTCCTTTGTGGTCTCCTCGATACCTACAAAGGTGATATAACACATCTCGATTTCGTCCGTTAGACTCGCCCCGACACACGGTCGTTAAGCGGCATCCGTCCAGCAGAAGACGTGCTCTCGGCGGCAGCAGCGGGGCCCGGCAGGCACGGGCGTCGGTGCCGCCGTTGGGATCACCACCGCGAGTGTTCGACGCCAAGCTTGTGGTCTTAGACGGACCGGCAAGACAGGCACCGAAAAGGCACCCATGTAGTAGTAATTGATGGCGATATCGTCGAGCACGAGCGCGCTGCTCAGCACGGGCGAGCGCATGATGCGGTCAATGAGCGGCCAGCAGCCTTCGGCGCAGAGTAGCGTCTTTTGCACAGGGGACGGAACTGTCAGACCATAATTGTACCTCGAGAATTGCTTTGCACTATGGCGCGTCGTACTTCCGAATTTTCCAGCTCCTGCGCAAGTGATCTTCACTCCTTAGACCAAGGTCGAGCCGGAGGACCTCACGGAAGTCGCCCCATACTTTAACCAAGTAAGGGACACGTGGCGGCATGGCACCAAGCACGGGTGATCCTCCGGCTCGGAGAGAACGGGACCAAGAAGGTTCCATGCGCGAGCACCACAAGCGCCGCCGCGACGTCCAGTCCTCCCCGCACTGACGGGCGTATGCGTCCACGTGACGCCGTCGGCCTTCAGCGCAAGCCCCCTGGGTCAACCGTGCCCCAGCTCAACTGTGTTGCGCACAATATACTTCACTGACATCATAATCATCACTATGGCGCGTCGTCGTTGGTAAAGTTGGGCGATTTGTCGGCCGCCGTGCACAGTGATAGGACAGTCGGGGCTGCGGCAGGCGTGGGGCCGGTTCAGCGCTGACGGGTTTCATGAGCTTGTGAGCAGGCGGCTTGGCGGTCGAGGAGGTGAGTACGATGGGCTTGGGGCGTTAAGCGGGACGCGACGGTTTGTCGGTGGCTAGCACTGGCTTTGCGTCGCAATGTCCTGGCAGCAACACAAGCAGCACCGTCCAGAAAAGCGGCAGAACGACGAGCACGGCGCCACTGAGTGATGCGTATTGTACGCAGAGAGCGATGTGAGTGGTGCGTGGTGGAATGGAGGAAGAGAGCGGACTTGATGGCGGAGGCTGAGATATCTCCAGTGAATCCTTGCCATATATACTGTATCAGTGTATTGAGTTCAGTGTCATCGTAATTGTCAAGTCCATATCCACTATAATACGTTATCTGTGCCTGGCTCTACCCCCATGGGGCCTTCGTCAAACACGACTGCGTACGTCGTCTTCCGCGCTGACAACGGTGGTGGCCCACTGCTCCGATCTCAGGGTCTGAGATCGGAGCAATGGGTCAGCACCGTGGAGAGATCCAACCTTGGACACCGGTGTTGGGTCTACAAGAGAGCATCTTTTGCAACTTGGACAGAGCAGTCTTGGTCACCCACGATCTACTCTGCCATGCCGCCTCACTAAGCCAGCAAAATTGAGACAATCAATGGTGCAGCTTCGTATCCATTCTATTCATAGTCTTAAGCCGACTCTGTAGTAGGCACTACGCACCGGTTCTCATCTTCTGGCGTTGTGTACCTCCGCGCCCATTGTCTAGAGAGAGACCTTCGCGTATCGTTCGGCGAGATTATCTAGGAGACATCCAGGGAGTCGCATTGATGGGTATCAACAAGATGCGTCGTGGCCGAGAAGGCAGCGTCATACAGAAGAGGACCACAATCATAGTTGAAATCGCGATGTTCGATTGATGCCCGACCTAGTGATCGTGATGGAAGCCACCAGCGGATTTCGTGGATTAGAGCTCGGGCAACCAATGCCCCGACTTGGCAAGGCAGCAATGACGCCGCAGTCGCTCTTCCACATTCCAGCATTCGCTCGACCTTCGGTATGGCAGTCGAGACGCAAGACCTCGAGGCTTCATCCACGGCGTGGCAGGCCGCGGACATAAGTACCAAGGATCCAGCACCACCTCCACGATCGTGGTCGCTTCGCTCGCTCTGGATTCGCTATCGCGACGACGTCTTCTGGATTGGCATCTACCTGCTCGTCAATGCGCTCGTCTTTTGGCTTCGCTTTCGCCAATATGCAAAAGATCCGTGTGTCGCGTACGGCCCCGCAGTCGCGAAAGGCAGCGCCGAAGTCGTGATGTTCAACTGCGTGCTGACACTGCTGTCGGTCTGTCACCGCGTGGTCGATCGACTGCGCCTCTGGGTCGCCTCCTCCCCAACAGAGATCTCCTCTATCGCCCAGCGGCCGCTCGAGATGCATCGCGAGTTTCACGCACTCGCGGGCAGCGTCGTAATCGCCATGTCGCTAGTGCACTCGCTCGCGTGGGCGTCCATTCTCCATTCGTGTCGAACGTGTGGCGCCCGCGACTGGCACAATTCCGTCCTTTCGACGCACACAGCGAAGCGACTGCGGGAGGAACCATCGCTCCTTCGCCTGCTGGTCACGCTGCCCATGTGGACGGGACTCGTGATGCTCATTTGTGTGGTCGTGCTGCTTCCATTTTCCATGGGCCGTGTGCGACGCGCGTGCTTTGACACCTTTGCGAGCGTCCACCGCTTGGTGCTCATCCCCTTCATCACCATTCTCTTGGTACGACAAAGTTCCCTATTCCTCCATGAGACTCGTACTCACTCACACGCTTGTTGTTTTCCCTAGTTCCACGGTGCTGCCCAGTGGACCAGCCGTCTGCAGGCCCCGCTGTGGCTCGTGCCGGCGCTTGTGATCTATGCAGCAGAACGATATCGACGACTGGGTCCGTCAACGAGCTCGACGATCGTGTGCTTAAACACGACGGCCAGTCCGTCAGCCGAGTCAAAGTCACCGACAGCTTCGACCATCCGTATCTTCCTCACCAAGACCAAGCGGTTCCATCGCTGCTTTGAGCCAGGCATGGTGCGTCGTCCATCATACTTTTGAAATGACCGAGGTCTCTACTGATTCCTCTTGCTCTTTAGTTTGTCTACTTGCAGGTACCCGGGATCTCTTCGCTCGAGTGGCATCCCTTCAGCGTCTGCTCGAGCCGAGACGACACGCTCATTGAGTTGCGTGTCCGCATTGTCGGCGACTGGACATACCAGTTTCTCTCGTATCTTCAGGCGACTGCGACAGCAACCAGTGGTGGTGACCTCGTTGCTCACACGCTTCTCCCCGTTTCGGTTCCTGTCTATTTGGACGGACCGTTTGGCACACCCACAGTCGACTACCGCCGCTACGAGAGTGTCGCGATGGTCGCGTTGGGTGTCGGCATCTCGCCGTTTCTCTCGGTGCTGCGCCATCAGCTCCACACTTGGCGGCGTCAGCTGCGCTTTCAGCAATCCGGTGGATTCACCACTGCTTTTCCCAGCCTCTCGTCGCCTCCACTCAAGCTCGCGTGGGTCGTGCGCGACGTCGCGCTGGTCGAGTGGTTTGCTGAGACGCTCGTAGAGTTTGACGACGTCATCACCTGCATGGGACCCGACGCATTGGATCTCCAAATCTTCGTGACGGCACCTCGCACGAGCGATTCGCCGTTTCTTTTCCCAGGCGGTCTCGCGCGCGTGCACTGGCGTCGCCCCGACTGGCCGCGGCTGCTCGACGAGTGGACCGCAGCGTCCGCGACACGACCACCGCATGCAATCTTTATCAGCGGCTCGCATGACGCGGCGCGTGCCGTCAAGCACGCGGTCGCCAAGCTTCCATCGCTGCAACGTGTCGACGTGTACGCCGAGCGCTTCTACTAGGCGATGAACCATTAGCCAATGGCAGACGCCGACGCACGTTTGTCTGCATTGTTTGCTGTACTTTCCCATTCGTCTCCATTCCGGATTGCAGTTGAAGCGGCGCGTGCAATCAGCTGTGCGGGTGATTCCTCGGGTTCCATTTTACTACGGCACTGTTGAAGCTCCGCTCCGCAACAGCAATTGATCCTGTCGATGAACTGCGACATGGGAACATTTGATCCGCAAGAAGATGACAGGAGTGATGGTCACGTAGATGGGAGAGGGTTGGGGATGCGCAATCCCGTCATCTCAGTAAAATGAAACGTACTAAAACTTATCCTTTTCCGCAAAGTTTAAATATTTGATCATTATATGGTTTTATGTGCAGCTAAGCTTGTTATATATTAGTGAAGATCAGATTGTCCCTCGTGTTTCAATTGCGTGTTTCTGTCAGAAGCTACTCCAGGTCCAGCGTCATCAGCGGCTTTGCCCTCGTCTTCCGCCACCACGCTTCTAACAAACTCACTTGCTCTTTGTATGCAGTCGAAATTGTTCCCTAACAGTTCATATTGAAATCACCTCGCATACGAGGTTTTATCACTCGATAGGAAGGCAATGAATGCCCTTCAAGGCATGTTGTGACGCACCGCCGAGCCGAAAGTTGGCGCCTTGCACCAGCTGCCCGCCAACAGCCGTGCGCCAACACACCAACAGCAATGCTCTCTCCCCCCCCATCCTCGGTTCCCAACGTTGGCGTTCACTGGATTCTTTGGATTCATTCCGGAATCGGCGAAGCAACCAACACATTCAACAAAACCCAACGCCAACGTAAGCAGCCCTCTCCATCTCCCCCGTTCGGCCATCATGGTGGGCTAATGCATTCTCTCTCTCTTTGTATCTATCTATCTACAGCATGACGCTGACGCTGGACGAGACGCGGCAGGCGATGAAGTCGTACTGGGAGGAGCACTCGGCCAACACGAGCATCGAGACCATGATGCTCGACTCGAACGCGCGCACGCTCCACGAGCTTGAGCGTCCGGAAATCCTCGAAAAGGCGCCGGACATGGAGGGCAAGGACGTCTTGGAACTGGCCGCCGGCATTGGCCGCTACACGGGCATTCTCGGCAAAATGGCCAAGTCGATCGTCGCGGTCGAGTTTATCGAGGACTTCCACAAGGCCAACGTTGAAGCCAACGGCCACTTGGGCAACATTGAGTTTCTCTGCCAAGACGTGTGCGAGCTCGAATGCGAACCACAGTCGTTTGATGTGATCTTTTCGAACTGGATCTTCATGTACCTGAGCGATGACGAAGTCAAGCGGTTTGCGCAAAAGGCCGTCAAGTGGCTGCGCCCCGGCGGCAAGATCTTTTTCCGCGAGTCGTGCTTCCGCCAGTCGGGCGACGTCAAGCGTGGCGAGAACCCGACCCACTACCGCCACCCAAGCTTTTACGTGGGCGCGTTTGGCTCGGTCGTGTCGGAAGAAGCAAACGGCAAGGAAGTCGGCTTTTTGCAGCTCGAGTCGTCGAGCTCCATCTCAGTGTACCGCAAGATCAAGAAGAACAATGGTCAAGTGTGCTTTTCGTACACCAAGCAGGTCAAGGAAGGCTCGCGCGAGTCGATCGCGACGTTCCAAAAGTTTTTGGACGAGCAGCAGTACTCGAACAAGAGCATTACGCGGTACGAAAAGATTTTCGGCGAAGGCTACGTTAGCACGGGCGGCCAATCGACCACGACCGAGTTTGTCGAAAAGCTCAACCTGCAACCGGGCGAGCGCGTGCTCGACGTCGGCTGCGGCATTGGTGGCGGTGACTTTTACATGGCGCGCCAGTTTGGCGTCTCGGTCGTGGGCATTGACCTCTCGACCAACATGGTCCACCGCGCGGTCGAGAGCTCGATGCTGAACCCGAGCATTGACTGTGAGTTTGAGATTTGCGACGCGACCACGCGTGATTACGCCGACGAATCGTTTGACGTCGTGTACTCGCGCGACACGATCCTCCACATTGCCGACAAAGAAGCGCTCTTTGCCAAGTTTTTTCGCTGGCTCAAGCCCGGCGGCCGTGTGCTCATCTCGGACTACTGCCGTGGTGAGCAAGAGGGCACTGCGCACTTCCAGGCTTACGTCAAGAGCCGCGGGTACCACTTGCTGTCGCCGTCGCAGTACGGCGGTGTGCTGTCCAAGGTCGGCTTCACGGACGTTATTGCCGAGGACCGCACGGACCACTTTGTGGACGTGCTCAAGGAAGAGCTCGCGCGCACGCTCATAAGCAAGGACGATTTTATCCAGGAGACGTCGGAGCAAGACTTTGACGACATTGTCAAGGGCTGGAACGCCAAGCTCGTGCGCTGCGCCGAGGGCGACCAAAAGTGGGGGCTCTTCTACGCCAAGAAGGCATAGAGAAGATCCATGCTCGCGGTTGTCCGCTATTTGTTTCCACAGTCTTCCCGTCCTCGTACACCCCCCACACACACACCCAACCTGATACTTCTCCTCCATCTCCATTCTTCGTCTTCCACGCCAAGCAAGCCGGATCGACTTTGTCACGAAAGACCAGTCGCCGAGAGCTGCCCTCCATCGCGTGAGTGCTCGCCTCCGCCAATCGCCAACATCCTTTTGAACCTGTGAGCGGTCTTCGTCACGCCAACCTGTCTGTTCCCGCCGGCGAGAATTGCATCTTCGTCAAGAGAGCTTGGGCGGCACTGTACTCATGTGCTGTTCGTCCCTCTCTACTTGCCGTCGGCCCGACAGCTTGGAGACTCTAGAACGTGACCAAGTATCTGCTCATGGTACGAGAGCTACCCTGCGCTTGTGGTTGCTGCTGTACCCCCGCGAGGAGCCAGCGCTCGTGCGCTGTCTTTTGCTGCTAAGGAAATTCTGGTTGCTTACGTGGCGAGTCGAAGGAGAAGAGAATGCGAGAGAGAAGATCACCATCAATATAAAACACCTTGTTCGCGCTGATCAAACCAGCGCGACGCTCTCTCATTCTGTGTGTCTTGGTTGTCGCCATGGGCGACATCATACCCCAGTAAGCGATGACTATCTCTGGACCTGCCAGCGGTGGGCCGCCGCATCATGACATCCATTTTGCAATTTCAGTGACCATCATTCCGATTCAGAAAAATGCCAGCCGCACTTACGAGGTCTTATTCAAGTTGAATAAGACCTCGTAAGTGCGGTTGAATAATTCAACCTCATTCTCGAGGTTAGCCGTTCGACAATCGTAACGTAGTAGTCTACTAAGTACGCATGGGGAAAGAAGCATACCTAGCGGTTCTTTTCGCGCGCCAAATTTCATTCTGGCTTGACGACGGAAAAGGGCAACTTGTCGCGAGTGAAGAAGGACGCACGGGCACTCTCCGTAGGCCTTGTACGCGCGCGATAGGGGCAGATAGAAGCCCGCCGCGCGTCCACGTCGCGACGTATCTCAAGCGCGTACGTCTCTGCTATCGAACGAGCCTCTTCTTAACTCTGGGCGATCGCTGGAGCCCGCGATGGAGACCGTCAGCCGCCAGGTACTTTCTCTCTTGAATCGTTTGTTTCTCGCGTGTGTGGGAGTCTCATGCGCTTCGATCGACCTGATAACACAGGCGCAGCACCTCAAGAAGGTCTGTGGCAAGTCGAACGCCGAGTGGAATGAGCTGTCGCTCGCGATCACGGAGCTTGCGGACGCCGTCGAGACGCTCGACGTTGACGACCACGGCCTCGCCATCTCGGACCATCTCCTACCGCTCGCAGTACGTCCTTACCCTCATGTCTAGATGTACTAAGGAGCGATGGAGCAAATAGGCTCACGGAATTGTTTGCTGGCGTGGGTTCTGTAGCTGGAACTTGGGGAATTGCTACGCAATATCCGCTCCAAGCTCGTCAGTGATGTGTGCGAACAGCTCGGGCGCATTGTGAAGACGACCGGCTTGGCGTTTACGCCACTGGCCAGTGCGCTGCTTGAGGCGCTCGCTAGTACGGCCAAGGCGTCGTCTGTGGCGATCCGGAACCCGGGATTCCAGCTATTCAGCGATATCTCCCAGTACTCGCGTTACGATTTGCAGTCGGTTCAGAAAGTGTACTCGGGCTCGCCGCAAGGTACTGCACAGTGTGGATTTCTAACCTGTCGGCAATTCACTGATGGTTCTTCTACGCAGAACGCGTCAAGTCGCTCGTGCTCGAGCAACTGCAAATTGTATTGACGTACTGGCCGAAGGACGCCATTGACCCGTTCTATGCGGACATGGTCGAGATGATGCGTCGCGGCATGCGCGATCCATCTTCACACGTTCGGACCGCTTGTCGCGAAACGTTTTGCGTGTTCTCTGAGATCTGGTGGGCAATCTGTTGGCCGTAGCTGCGGCGTCGTTCTATTCATTGCGACTGCTGACGACTTTATATATGTTGGCTACACAGGCAGGAACGACTCGCGGAGCTAGTGGACATTCCGACGCCACCGGCGCGTGATTTATTGATCAAGGAGAAGCCGCATGCGGCTATCGCTGAGGCGATTCGAATCAAGTTCAACATCCACGCGACACCCAATCGAGCGGACGCCATTCGACAGCGACGCGCTGCTGTGGCCCGACGCCAAGCACCGGATGTTGCTGGCGAAGGCGACGACTCTGTTTTCGTGGAGATCAAGGAGAGCCCTCGCCGACCAATGCAACGAAAAGCCACTGCCGAGCCAACCAAAAGGATTTCGTCGCCTACGCGTGGCCCCCCACGAAGTGCCTCACCGGGGAGTACAACGAGATCGACGACTTCCAGTGCGCGCGCGCCGTCGCCCAGAGCAGCATCGCCTTCAAGAGCAGTTGGACGCGGGCCGTCGCCCTCGCTAGTTACCAGGGGTATGATTGCTGGAGCTGTGACAGGCAGAGCAGCCTCTCCCGGCCGAAACCAGCTTCCTTCGTCGGCCCACAAGAATGCCCCTGGCTCGGAGACCTCCGTCGCTCGTGTCCGCAACAGTGACTTTGATAGAGACCTTAACTCCACCATGCTGGAAGAGAAAGCTGCGACAGCCACAGTCGTTGGGCCGCCAACGATTTCTGACCCCCCAGTGCCCAAACGGAATAGCTTCCTCCAGATGCCAGTCATCCGACCACGTGCCTCGAGCCGAGTCGAGCGAATTTCGGAGTGCGTGAATGGATCGACAATCGGAGACACTCGTCGCAATCTTTCCAAACTGTCGACGGCTTCAAGTAGCGTATCGACCAGTCGTTTTGCTGACGCAGCTCGAAATTTTGTGTCGCGAACCCAAGCGGTATCGGTCGGGGATAACGGTGGATTCCAGGAATTCGACGACGCCATCGCTGATGGAGACGCTGCTTCATCATGCGCCATTCCACGGGATGCTGAGTTCTCCGTCCGAGGCCTGAAGGAGTCGCTTCCGTCAGCGAGGCTGAGCGATGAAGTCGAACTGGAGCGGTCGGCGGAAGATCAAAACGTGGTCGACTCATTCTTCGATCAATCCATTCCTGACTCGGCGTCGGCCCTCGCACCGCGAGCACCAGCAAACGTCACCCAGCGTGATCGCCGCAGAAATGTCGACCGGCAGGTGACCGAGACTCTTCCAGAAAAAACGCAAAATGAGTACCCATTCCAACCGCGCAATATTCCCATGCACCACGTCCCAGCTGCTCCTGTCGCAGAGCACGCGCATACAGTTGAAGAACTTCAACGGGATTTGTCGCATTCTGCAATTGAAGAAGAGCCTCCAGCAGTGAGCATCGATTCGATGTTCCGCACGAACATGATGGCGTCTCCTACTCGTGATGTCATAAACCAGTCGAATGCGCCAGCGCCGAGCGACAATCAACCGCACCAAGACTTTCTCGACGACGAACGAGACAAGGAGAACGTTCGTCAGACAGACTACAACGCGGATGCATCCGCGTCGGACGCGCTCACGAACCTGAATGCGATCCAGGAAGATGTGAAGAATCTGCGACAGACTCATTTGAGTCGCGAGGTGGGTAATCTGCCGAGAGTTGTCATCGAGGGCCACGCGCCGACCGAGACAAAGAAGTCTGCGGGGCAACAAGACGATGAGAAGTTGGTGACAGCACAAGAACAGCGATGGTATCCGCAAGTCCAACAAACAATTGCTCAGGCGACTGAACAGCATCGTGACGATCTAGAAGCTGACAACCAACCGCCACGACCGAGTCCCGCGCTTGCTCAGCGCTCCATGAATGTCCCAACTGTCCAAGTCCAGCTGAAGGATCGTGCCACACCGCTGATGCCACCGGTGTCACCGGTAGGCTATCCGGATCAAACGACTCTGCTCAAGCCGGTCGTGCCGGAGCACACGCCATCGCAAGACCTCGTGCGTCAATCTCCTGATTTTACGTTCATGTCCGCAGCTCCACTGATTGAGCGTGTGCAGATGCGTCAAGGTCGAGCAAACTCATCGGCGGTGGACCAGACTCAGCTTCGTCAGCAGCAGCAGACCCCGGATACGATGCGCTTTTTCTATGATGGGAGCATCCCACCAAGTGAGCAACAAAAGAGCGTCTCGCTTCCGAAGCTGAACATGATGGCGCCGACACGGGTGGCCACTGGAACTCCAGCTGCTCAGAATCTGTCTCCACACGGTACCGCTCAAGACAATGGCGGCCCATCCGGTGGTGAACCCCAGAACGTGCCGCGTCAACGGCCGTCGGTTTTTCTCAACGACGATCTACCGGTCCAACCGGGCTACGATACAGTTCCTCCTATGAATTCCAATGCTTCGTGTGCACCGGATCAATCGCAAGCACAAGCGTCTGCACCTCACAGACGCCCCGCCGTGTTGAACCCGACGCCAGGAAAGATTCCAGTGGGCGTGGCCAGCAAGATGCTCTACTCGTTCTGCCTCGTTCTCGGTGTCGTCTTTGGCGTCTCTGGTCTGATCCAAGCCACGACCAAGGTGCGCGATGCCTACGAGTACCACAACGCGCTACTGCACCGAATCGGTGAGTTTGAGTCGAACATTGTGGATTCGTTCGAGTCGGTGCGGAAGATGGATGAAAAGTACTCAGTCTGGAGTGACTACGTGCGCGAGTTGACGGAGCAGGACAAGTCGACCGCGCTCCACGAGCTCGAAAGCATCCAAGTGGAAGTGGAAAAGTGGCAGACCGAGATGAAGAACGACTTGCTGGCGTTCAAGCAATCGCTGTCGGGCGATATCATTGACGCGGCGTTGGCTGACTTGCGTGACCCAAATGCGACGACTGATACAGCGACTGCGACTTTGACGTGACGAGGTACTAGCTACACGAGCGAACATGTTTGAGGCGCGAGGCCACAAGATCGAGTCGCTTGTTTTGCACTTCTTCCTATTTACCCCCATTTAATCGAAATTGAGTCTTGCTTTCAAGCATCTTCGTGGGCGAGAAATGCAAATCAATCAACGACTGGACCGCGAAGAAATAGCCCGACCCAGGTTGCTTGACCGCTTGCGCAGTGCTGCGGCGAGGAGTTCTGGCTGTGGTGTATTCGGTTGCTCCGCGACGACCACGAGTGTCGTAAGCGTCGCGGCCATGGCGTGGTGTTCGTCGGTCAGCGCGTCGAGAAACGCCACGACACCACAGCCAGGCTCGATCGCGACTACATTCTCAAGTGTCAGTCTCCGAAGACGCCACGGGGGCCTTGATGCCGCGCCGTCGGTTAACGCTAGCAGCGAAGAAACTTGTTGGTTCGTGACGCTCAGTGTCTCCACATTCGGAAACGCACGTTGGGCGTCCAACCAGACGAGCATGACGTCTCGCGGCGAGCCGCTGTTGCCCGCCCAGTCACGGTCGTGGCGCCCGCACCAGTCGACCATTTCCAGGCTTCCAATATGTCTAT
>JAADVC010000888.1:0-14473 GCA_023334575.1 Pythium volutum | reverse complement strand
GGCGTGAAAGCCAATGTCGCCGTACGTCGTGATCGTAATGCCGCGCGTCTTGAGCTTGTACTTGCAGTCGACGACCAGCAGCATGGCGTACGTGCTCACAATCGCAACCGCTACGAGCGTCACGAGGCCATACTATAGAATACGATAAAGTCAGTTGTCTCTCTCCAGCATTCTCCGCCAACGATTCCCGAGTTCAAACGGTGCTCACCAAAATGCCAGTTTGGCGAAACGCATAGGGCAACCCGAGAATGCCGGAACCAAGGAACGCAATGATGGCGTTCACAAATGTGCGCTCGTCTGAGGCTGCGTGGCGCGGCGCGTGGTCGACGGTGGCGCCGTCGGTACCGCTGTTGACACTCGAGAGGTCGCCGTGTTCGAGGTCTTTTGACGCCAATTTACGTTCTTTTTGGGCGCTTCTTGCGCGTGCCGACGGCGCCGTGTCGTCGCTATTGAGGTCGATGGTATCGAGCATGATGGACGCGTCGTGGGGCGTGGCATCGCGCGCCGCGAGCGTCGACTCGGCCACCATGTTGAGTAATTGTCTGTGTTGGATTACGAGGGAGAGGGGACACCGAGTCAGTCAAGATGTTTCACTTGTCGGAGAAAGGGCATGAATTAGGAGGTGACGCGAAGGTTGTCCGAACAAGACTCATCTTTATGATCCCCATGGGGGATTATTAGAGAAACAACAGTACGTAGAAGTTATGTTGAAGTTGAATTGAACACCTATTTGGTGTATGATCCGCTTGGGTGTGGATGGTCTAGTCTCACCAAGCTCTCCACACCGCGCGACAACGTGCCAGTCTCTACAAAGGAAGGATGTGGTCTCCGGCAGCTCTGCGGCATGTATGGATCCACGTACTGAGGTTATGGCGGTGTTTCTGCGCGTGGCTACACACACTCAACGGTGGGTCGTTCACGACTTTCGCCTGTGCTCCCGGCAACTGCGAACCCAGCCCACGTGGCATCTCGTGGCTCCTACTCGCGACCGCGCTGTCCTTTCTAGTCGAGGTGCTGAATATCCAACCGACGCTCCTCAAGCGCTACATGACCACATTACGACCACCGTGCGATAGCGTTCGTGTGCTGGGCCGTTTAGCGTGGCTTTTGTCGTGCGATCGGCGCAAAATGGCTCACTTCAATGACCCAAGCGTCGAGATCTTGCCCTAGATTAGTCTAATTAAAAAAATGGCTTTCACCGTTAGTGCGCTCGGAGCGGGCACTACCCAACGCCCCGCGAACTACTACGTTGTGGCTGCATCAAGTGGGCATCTTCCCTCAAAGCCATTGTCACCAGAGCAAGCCGGTTCGTCTATTGTAGAACTTACTACAGTAGGGTAGTCCGTGCGATGAATCCACACTCGAAACTTTGTTTGATTTGATGGGGGGAATGCTCCTAAGTTACTGTATTGTTTCAAAAGAACCTAGTAGGCTGACCCATGCAGCCACGCTGATACCGTTAAATCAGCGTGGCTTCACAACCACCTTCATAATGAAGTGATGGCGTGAACCCAGCGGACGCACTTCCGATCGCTGAGTTTTGACGAGGCCCTTTTCAAGACTACGAATCCAGCGTGAGGATCCTCAATGATGGCATTTCCGATCACTGATAAGAGAGTCAACCCAATGCGGTACAGTACACTTGGCACAGCAATACTCACTCACAACCTCTGGTCGCTGGGAGCGTTGGAGGAGGCCGCGGCATCCCGGACGTGGCGGACGGCGTTGGTAGCAACGGAGCATGTGGAATAAAGCACCCCGGTCTGTATTCGTGATGAATCCGGGGATGCAGGATCGTGGTAAAAAAGTCGTATGTGTACTATGGATGCAAGTGGGCAATTGGATCGACAAAACATCTCCACGCTAGTGGATACCTACTAAGCCTTAGCAGGCCACATTTAAAGTGGGAGCTCCCACTTTTCCCACTTTGTGTCCCGAAGTGAGCATTTGGCGGATTGAAAAGTGGGAAAAGTGGATCACCATACAAAAATCAAGTCAGTCAGGAGATGAGAGTCACTTTGAAACTCAGATGGGTCTGCATATTGACTACAAAATCGAAAAGGAGCTAGCGAAAACTTCGTGTAACCGCCTACCGTTGGCTGCAGTGAACGCTGGCGCAGTTTCAAGAGAAAACATTTTTCAAAAAAATCTCATAAAAAAATCGATTTCAAGTGACTTCCGGAAACATCAGGGTGGGGAAAGTGGGAATTTGTAGCCATTTTGCCTCTTCAAACGTGGCCTGCCTACTAGTATTGATACCCGATATCCTGTACCGACAAGAATCTATGCCGCGTAGGCAGGCAGCTCATCTTGCACGGGTTTACTGGCTTGCTCGACTTGCGCGGCACGCGTGCGCTGCATCGCCTCGGCAAACGCGCAGCACGGAAGACACAGCGTGAAGCACGAGCCTCCAACCCACGACGAGCAGCACGACGAGGCGTTCGCGCCCGAGAGAATCTCGCGTCGCAAGTGCGCAATCAAAGCGAGAATCAAAAACTGACAGCACACGTACACTACGACCAGCGTCTTGGACGTGCTGCTCGGATCAAATGTCGTGGTCGGGTCTTCGTCATAATCGGTGGAGGCAAACTCCCATCCCAACAAGACACAGGCGCCAGACGCGACCGCACCCGTCATGCTGAGAACCCACCCAGCCAGCAGCGCGTAGCCAGCGGAGACATCAAAGACGGGACGTGCCACCGCAGCCGCTGCGCCAAAGCACGTGATGCCGCCGCCATAGGGGAGAGCGACGAGGACAAACACGACCGTGTAGTTCATGCCGACAGACGCCGTGGCGCGCGCCATGGGTTCACATGGGAATGCCATGAGCAGACCAACGTCGAGCGTGTAACGTACGCATGCTGAGCTGGTCCGGCCATCATTGACCGTGGTGGGTTCACTGTGGCCATCGATCGGCTTGCCTGGAAGTTGCGGCTTGGCCTGTGGCGTGGGCATGGTGGGCAGAGGTCACTGGGGAAACGATTGGGGAATGACCGACGTTTGTGAGTCCGCAGAGGTTACGGCAGAGGTCTCACGAAGGCTGAGGGTAGGCGTAGTATACAGGCTTACAGGTGTCAAAAATGCCGCCGGATGGAATGTTCCCGATTGTCGCACAGTTTACTTCTCTTGAGCCTGAACAATGTTGCTCAATGTTTCATTTCGATCGACCTGCTGGGTCACGTCTCCTTATCATACGACGACTCTGGGGCGGCAGGACCGACGTATACGTCAGAATCACGAGCCAGGCTCGATTGCGCTTCTGGTTCTGGTCGCCAGAAACTGCATCTGTCTCAGCACGAAGCAGACTCGGAGCTCCCAGCATAGCTGTAAACACGCAAAACTATACGAACGCCTGCAAAACTAGACAGTATATCCAGATATCCGATATAGATGGTTACAATGCATCGGATACTTGGAGGGCACTTGGCTGTGAACCCATGAATTGTTCGCTTCCACATAGACGGGGCCATCATAGATCCGAATTTTTCACCCACACAGCAAAGGCACCCAGAATAAATCCAAGGGGTCATGCTGACGCTCAACAAGTTCCATGCCGCGCTTGACGCGGGCGACGTCGCTGCCATCGCCTCTTACTTTGCGAGCGACGCCGGCCTCGCGCATGTCCGAGAGACCGAACAGCGCGTCGCTGCGAGGGTTCGCGGGCGGTTGCAGCTCTGCGCGTGGCATGTGGCGTACACACGACAGGGCCCACAACCGGTTTTGCTCGAAAAAGCAATCTGTAGCGGCCACTACGAGGTGATCGAGTGGCTGTTCAACTATAAAGTCACCTCCCACATGCAGGTGACACTCACGCAAGTCGTGTTGCCGCACACGTGTGTCGCGGCGATGCGAGCGGAGGACGTGTTCGCTCTCGAGATCGTGCTCACGTCGCGCGTGTTCACGGCACTACTCTCGTCCGACGAACGGCAGTCTATGTTGGGCTCGCTGCTAGCGTCGCCGATGGCTGTGAAACAAGCTGAGGTGATGGAGCTGTTGCTCGCGCACGGCGCGGTGGAGTATGCGGCCGTGGGGCTCTCCAAGACACTGACAATGTGCACGACCAGTGCGACGCTCGACCGAGTCGACGTGTTTCTGCGGAACGGCGCATTTGCCGTTGGCTTAGAGACGCGCTACCAGCCGGTGTACTTTCGACAGATACAGATTCATCAGCGTCTCATCCAGTGCGGTGCCGACGTGGCCCATGGTGGGGTAGCGCTCCGTTCTGCCTGTCAGGGCGTATCAGCCGAAGTCGCGTGGGTGCTGCACGTGAAGGGTATTGCCAGTGAGGCTGGGGTAGCGGCTCCGGCTGCCCGCGTGGACGTACCCACCGAAGCCGCGAGGGTGCTGCTAGCAGAAGGTTTTGCAGATGTGGACGCGCGGGATGATCGTGGTCAAACGCCATGGCAGATTGTGAGCCCACCACCCTCGACGGACGGCGCGCGACACCAACAGCTAGGAGAAAGACTCATGCGGCTGCCTATAAGACAACTGCTCCTCGAGTATGGCGCGAGCACGGCGCACGACGTCAGCAACTAACAACGGCAGCGAGGGGTCAATAGGTCATACCACTGGTATGGCCACTGGGGGTGACGTGTCTATACCCTAAATGCCTCGGTGGAGAACTCAAGTGATGTACGGAAAAAACTTTTAGGTGGGTAAAAGCACCAAATTGAGTTTCGTGTTTTAAAATATCCTCTACGCCACATAGGCGGGCAGTTCGTCTTGCCCATTCCTACTGGCTTGCTCATCTCGCGCCGCGCGTGCACGTTGCATGGCCTCTGCAAACGAGCAGTACGGGAAACACAGCGTGAAGCAAAAGCTGCCGGGACCCGGCGAGCAGCACGACGACGCATGCGAGCGCGTGAGGATCTCGTGACGCAAGAACGCTACGATCACGAGAAGCGAGACCTGGCAGACAATGTGGGTTACGACCAGCACCTTGGACGTGGCGCTCGCGTCAAACGTGGTGGCCGGGTCCTCGTCAACGTACGGGAGAATGGCGACCAAGTTCCAACCAAAGAAGATGAGCGTGCCAGACGCTATTGGGCCCATCATATCTAGAACCCATCCGGCGAGCACGGCACCGCCGGTTGACAAGCGGAAGAGAGGGTGGTGGTCCATCGCCGAGGCGCCAAAGCACGCAATACTTCCGCCGTAGACGAGTGCGATGAGAAGGAAGACGCTGGCGTAATTGATCCCGACCGACGATGACGCACGGGCCATGGGCTCACAGGGCAGTGTGATGAGCAAACCCACATCGATCGTGTCGCGAATGCATGAGGTGCGTGGGCGGTCATGAGGGATCGGAGCATAGCCAGCAACAGCAGGCTCACGATGGAGCTCGGTCGGGTCGGGTCGATGGGTCGATGGTGTGGTCGAGAATGGCCTCATGCTGGGCAGTTGAAGAAGATTGGAAAATGGACGAGCAGTATCACGCTGGGGTTCGAACCCCAGCGGGTGGCACTGTCCATGTTACAGTATTAGGCGACACCCACTGTAGCCAAATCCTTCGATTGTCTCAGTTCGTGGACCCACTTGATCGTGAACCTCTTGGGCTGAAAGCGATCAACGCCACACAATAACGAGAGGGAATACGGCGTTGGACTCACTGTTAGGAAGGACGCAGTGATTCACTGATGATAGTATCATTGTCTGATTCTAGAATTGAAACGCGAATGAGACGACATGGAGAATGTTCACACAGATTACGAGCCATGCAGCGACGATCCACTTGATCTAAAACCACGGACGTGTCTCACTCAAGCGCATGGATACAGGAAGCGTGTCGACCACCATGGCGTTAAACAAAGTCTGAGCAACTAAAACGTGTGTACACTTTCCATGACAAGACAATTTCGAGCTTCGATGCTGTTGTATTACAGTGTTCACAACACCATTAGTCCTATTATCAGGAGAGCGAATCATTTCAGCAAGAGCAATCCAATATCGAGGCTAGAAACTGTGGTGCGCGTGGTTCTAACAAGTCATACATGACTAGGCTGTGCCTACGCGACGTATGCGGGGAGTTCGTCTTGGGTCGGCCGTCGAGCCTTGTCGTCTTGCGCCACACGGACACTGTGCATGGCCTCGGCAAACGAACAGCATGGGAGACACACTGTAAAGCAACAGCTACCGATCCCCGATGGAGCACATGACGATGCGTGGGTGCGCTTGAGGAGCCGATGGCGCACGTACGCAACAAGCGCGAGGAAGAGGAGCTGACTGCAAAACTGAGCCACGAGCAGCCGCGTTGACGCGGGGCTCGCTGGTGCCCCAGGTTCCCACCCATCATCCTCGTGAGCCTCTAAAACGTTTTTCAAGATCCAGAGCGAGACGACATACGTGCCAGAGGCCACCGCGCCGACCATGTTGAGTATCCACGCCGCGAGCATGGCAAGACCAATCGAAAACCCCATGAGTGGATGCATGACAAGTGTCGACGCAACAAAGCACGCGATCCCTCCGCCATAGACAAGCGTAGTGAGGAGGAAGACGCCGACGTAGTTGATCCCGACCGAAGCCGACGCGCGCGCCAGGGGTACACAGGGGAATGCACACACAAGACATACGTCGACAGGCTCGGTGACGCACGAGCGTGGGCGGTCACGAGCGACCGACATGTAGTTTGCAGTCGTAGGCTCCTGATGGACATCCGTCCCATCGACCTGATCTGTGGGTGGTGTCGTGGGCGGAGCGGGCTTCATGGATGGAGACGAAACTGAGGAATGAGCCAATCGCGGAGACGATCTCGCATTCGTTGCGGCACTGCCGTCCGTCAACCCAGACCAGACCGTGCTGGAGCCTCGCAGTCAACATGCTCTGAACCCCAGTCCCAAGTGGGTTCAGATGAAGTTGGTATTGTAGGTGTGGCCAAAGGGACCACACCTGCAATGGTTTCAGGACACTTGACCCATCTTCAGGCCGATGACAGGGGAAGTACGCCGCCGGTCCATAGACGACTTTTCGGCTGATGGGAAACGACGTTGAAGGTTGGGGTAATGAAGCTGCACAGAGCCATCGTGTTGGGATTCCCAGCACTGGGATTCTTAGCACACGATGTCTCGGTGCAGCTCCATGGCCTCTCCAACTTGGGGACCCAAGAGGAAACTTTGCGGTACATGGGAGGCCGGGTGTCGTGGCTGCAAGCGGATCTTGCGCGGCCGTAGTAGGAGAACACGGCGAAGTCAGCAACACAACACGCCTACGGTGGAGCTACTGTACGCCTCTTTGGGGTGTGTGGGGTGTGCTCATTCTGGAAAGGCAACAACATTAGTAAAACTCCGAGGTACACATAGAGCACAGCGCCACCCACATCATCCACATCATCCAACTGTCTCACCATGCAACAAAATGTCTGACCTATAATCTGGAGCGCAACAACCTACAATGACGAGGGCGGTGATGCATGGGACTCACTGCCATAAGATGCATTCAACAGGTTTTCTTCATCACGGTCCCAATAATATTGGGGGAATGTAAGGTGTTTACGCTACGTAGGCGGCTAGCTCATCCACATGGACGCGATGCACTTCGCCATCTTGCGCCGCGCGTGCTCGCTGCATGGCCTCGGCAAACGAACAGCACGGACAACACAACGTAAAGCAACAGCTACCATGACACGAGGAGCAGCACGACGAGGCGTGCGAACGCTGGAGGATCTGATGGCGCAAGATGGCAACAAGCACGAGGAACAGAAGCTGGCAGCAATAGAAGATTGCGACCAGCGCAATGGACGTGGCGCTCACTACATGGTGGATACCTTCGTCGCCGCTGTAGAAAACTGTGAACGCAGCGACGAACGCGAGACACGCGCCGGACGCCACGGGGGCCATCATGTTGAGAATCCACGCGGCGAGCAACGCGTTGCCGGTCGAAAGGCCAAACCACGAATGGTGCACAGCGGTCGACGCACCAAAGCAGGCAATGCCGCCGCCGTACACGACCGCGACAAGCAGAAAGACACCGGTGTAATGGATCCCCACCGAAGACGAGGCGCGTGCCATAGGCTCACATGGGAACGTGATGAGTAGACCAACGTCGATGGTGTCGCGGATGCAAGTAGATTTGGGACGGTCGTGAGGCATCACGGCGTAGGCGACGACCACTGGCTCTTGGTGGAGATCAGCCACATAAGGTCGAGAGATCGGTGGTGTGGTTAATGATGGTGAGGCCATCGCGGGCACTTGACAGGGTAGGGGGAGGTTGATAAGTGAGCTACAGATGAATGCGCGACGCAGCTTCTGATCCCGAGTGAAGCCGTCGCTATCCGCTGTATCCAATCCATCTGAATGGCTCACTTGACTTGTGAACCATGTGCATCCATCGCCCTGACAACACAATACTGTACAACTGGAAAAGGAGACTGGGTCGATGGTCTCGTGGCAAAAACATCTCGCGGGTCATCCTGGTACAGCTGTCCAGAGAACATGACGTGGCCTCAAGCCATTTTTTATTGGCCATAAACGTGTATAATATAATACTACGTAGTAATACTACGTAGTAAATCACCCAGTTCCTGTGGCTGCAAAACGACGTTGAACATTGGAGGCCACCAGCCAAGTGTACAGTGTTTAGGAGTCCTGAAACACAGTAACGGCGTGTCCTATTAACTGTAAAATAGGACACGCCGTTGACAGCACATTCGTTTGGCTGCTTGTCTAACAGTTGGGTTTGCCGTCCAGAACCACGGAGTTACTCAGGGAGTACTGTGGCTCACTAATACATTGGTACATTAGTGGAACGAAAGATTGGCTGCAAGTCAGTCCAATCAATGGAATGCAAAACTGTGAGCGAATATATTCCACGCCAACCACATAAGGACTTAGAAAAGCGACGCAGCGACAGCGACGGCAACGGCACTAGCAGCAGCGACCGCGGTCGCGGCTCCGCTCTTGGGCGTGGGCGTCGGCGTGGGCACAGCCGAAGTCGGCTTGGGTGCCTTGCTCACTTCGGTCGCGGCACTGTGGCCCGAGCCCGAGCCCGCCTTCATCTCTTCCTTCTGCGAGCCGGCCGCCGGTGCCTTGCTCGTGGCGGCCGGCGCCTTGCTCGTTGCTTCAGGCGCCTTGCTAGTCGCGTTGCCAGCGGGGGCCGTCACATTCGCGGCACCGGGCGCTGGGCCACACGTCTTTTCGAGCGGCGTCAGCAACTGCGCGTAGAGTTCGAGCTTGGGGGTCGAAATGTCGACCGTGCACTCGACCGGCGCCGCCTTCTTGAGCTCGACGAGGAACGCGCGGCACGCCGTCGACGCGCAGAGCTTGGGGACCTGCTCGGCCGTCGGGAGCGACGGTGGGAGAAAGCTCAGGCCCGAGTCCTTTGTGCACGTGGCGCCGTTCGCACCCGTGACGACCGGGGCGAGCCCAGCAAGGTCGCAGTTCGCGGCCGAGGCGACGGCGACGAGCGCGGCAGCAGTGAGAGCAAAGCACTTCATGGTATTAGTGGGGGAGTTGGGGAAGAGGGTGGGGGCTTGCGGAGTAGAAGGCAAATTGCACAATGAGAAAGCCGAGAGAGAGAGAGAGAGGAAGAAGCCCCGCGCGACCAACTCGGCTAAGAAGCCTTCTTTGAAGGGGGCGTGGCTCATCCATACAGCATGCAGTATCATTGTAGAGACGGCACAGCCAAGATGGGCAGGATGCGATTGTGCAAGAGACTCGTGGTCTCTTCCCGTCGGGTCCGTTCTCCCGTCCCGACGGCATAGTGGAATCAAGTGAAAACCCGCGCACTGACAGTGAGATGGGCCCTTGTTCGTTACTGCACCCGGCGATCACAGCAACGTGACTGGTCAGCGTGACTCACATTGACGACCAGACGGCGCCAGCTCCTAATATAGTACTACCCCTGCCGACCACACTGTAGTCGGCAGGGGAAGTACTGTAGTCTACAGTGCTGCATCATGCGGAATCCGCACTTCACCCAGAAAAGCTCAAGGACGCAAGAAAATAGAAGCAGAGAGTCAAGTAACTTAGCTACTTGGAGAATACCGTCTTGTAAGGTCGAGTGTCTCCATTCAAAGCTATTACTTTTGAAAACTAAAAGCCAGGCCAACCGAGCGCTCTTGGTGGCCATCTCTGATACAGAGATCGACGGCCCGGTGAGATGGGACCCTCCATCTCCCAGACGACGTGACAACTTGTCACTGACAAGGGACAGGCGTTGCGTTCTATTTTTTGGCAAGGGCAGCCGGAAGAAAAGCATCCACAACTCGTGGAGATCGAATGGCCTGGCGTCATTATTGCTCCCCCCTGTCGCTTTTTGTGTAATCCATCCACTCACTGGCGGCAGAGTGTCGCGCCGGTCGTGTGGGCCAACGATCGAGAAATCTTCCATCCGATTCCGATGTGAGAGAAGTCGAACCCGTTGAAAGAGATGGTGCCGTGGAGTCGCTCACAATTTCTTTGTGTCTCCTTGCACCGTACCGATTCGATCTTGGTGCAGTGCGTACAGAGAGAGGGATAACGCTACGCATTTTTAAGTCCGTGTTTGGACTCGAGGCCGTCGGGTCCAGTGTTGAGGGTGGACTGCACCCGAACGCTCATGCGAGCGGTGCCTGGAGAATCGTATGCGTAATGATGATGGTCACATACTGGTATCTTCACGGTCTCAGTCGGCCGTGTCTTTGGTGGAGAAAGCATTGTGGTCGCTGACTGCTTGGGTTCAATTTCGTGGGAAAGTAGTCAGAACTGGGAGACGCAAATCGCCCCCCCCCCGTACCAACCCACTGGTACACTGTACCACTGAGATGTAGCCATCTCCAACAAACACTGTTTCGGATGCGGAGATCAAGCTGCCATCGACGCTACGACGCTCCCTCTAAAGCGACGTCACCAGAGTTATCCACAAGTATGCATCACGCAGTGTGTCGCGATGAGCCGCAACATCTCGAATGGTATGTGCTCAGGCACGTACACTCGCACTACCAGCTTACCGTGCTCACACGAGCTGCGACAGCTTTTTGCAAAGCAAACAACGCTTACTGCCTTCTCATTTCCACGCTCATTGGCGGGTGAACCGCCAGCGTTTCTCTCTGTACGAATCCTGGACCCAGCGATCACAGCACAGCGTCGCCGAGAGAGACTTGCGACTTGAGCTGCTGCACGGGGAAAAGCACCGGCTCGCTCACACGAAAAAAGAATGGGGTGACGGGAACGCGTCGCCGGCCGTCTGGCTTCGAGATATCTGAGCGAGAGCAGCCACGCCAAGGGGCGATCACACTGCAGAAAACAACGCGCCGTCGATCCCAGCTACCGCCCATGCGCTTCGGCCCTTAAGACTGCGCAGGGGCGGTGGGGCTCTTTACGCGACTGTTAGCTTTGACGCAAGCCACTGAATAGCGACTAAATTCTTACTACACAACAGATGAGGTTGCTTTCCTGTTGACTCGCGCTCAACTTGCCTTTGGATATAGCTACACCTTAGTGGTACAGTGTACCAGTCGGTTGGTAAGGGGTGTGTGTGGCTAGAGGCAGGGGTGCGATTAGTGTCTCCCGTCACAACTTGAGAACTGGCGTGAATTTTATGTGCACCCGGACGAATATTAGTCAGTGAACACCGGAATACGAAGAGCTCATCGATTACTTGAGATGATCGAGCGCGGTGAAGCGGTCTTATTGATAGTTGGTACTCAACTACAGTATTTCTATCAGCACCGTTGCACTGCGATCGATCATCTCACGCACTATTCAGTGAGGAATTATAGCTGATCGCCTCGCCACTCGTTCTTGTGAGACACAAATCCAACGGCTGCCGTAGTCAATGATTGCAATCACATCAAGAAAAAGGCAGCAGGGTACTGTATACTAGTACTATGGTCCTGTTTCGGATATACACGTCCGTGGTACTACGTAGTACTGCGTAGTACAGTGATCGCTTTGATCATGCAAGCCTAGCGCAAACCCAATCTCTACACGCGGAATTGTGAAGTACATGACCATGGATTTTTACAACAGTTCGATACGCACTACGGCTAAATGGATTCTCATGACTCATCTCACGCAACGCAACAATTCCCATGGTAGGATAAAATAGCACAGCAGCAGAATGCCGACGGCGTAAACACACACGTCGCCCACCATGGCGAGCGTGTCGCAGCCACCGTGGTCGTCGCACTCGCTCGCGCAGTCTCCTGCCTCCATTGCTTGGACGCTCTCATTGTACGTCTTTTCTTCGACTTGCATAGCGTGGATCGTACGGAGAAACTTGTCGAGCATCAGCGCCGTGTACGGAATGCATACGACCCACATGTAGGTCTCGGACGTGGTCGCGGCGTGCGCGCTGGACGTGACGACATACCACGACACGCTCGCGAGAAAGACGAGCGCATACAAAACGATCCACGCCGGTTCCCGTGCGAGCGCCGAGAAGCTGGCCAGTGCCGAGGAGTTGAACATCTTGATGTAGCGGTTCTTCTTGACGGCCGCGACATTATCGCTCGTGCTTGTGGTGGTGGTGGCCAACGTCGCCTTTGCTGGGTCGTTCATGGTGTGCAGATTGGGGAGTGAGTGAGGCTCGGCACTGGTGTCCATATTGTGCCGCCTGTGAAAAGTAGAGTACTGGTAGACCGTAAAAAAGACTTGTCACTCGCGCCTGTCGCAGGTGTGACAGGGCACGAGTCCGATGTCTGGTATCGGACTCATTTCAAAGTTATGGTGGCTGCAGTTTGAAAGATCAGTTATTAGAGGTAACAGAGTAAATACTTGTCGGACATCTGTGAAAATAGATGGCATTATATTTCGGTATTTATGTATTTTGAATTATGTGAGACGTTCGAGAGCGTCTCATGTTTGCCATCGCCAGGTCGGCCAGACTGTCAAATCAAGGATGGGCTTCAGCAAAAGACGGTCGACGGATGCAGCTGCATTCCGTGACGTGAACGGACTTCAACTTGATAAGGCACCATGTGTAGGTGCGCCAACTGGTCATTTCTGGACTTCGGCACGTCGGCGGATTTGGCGGATGCGGTTTATCCAGTGTAACAGGGCAAGCTGTACTGGTATTAATACTAACGGTAGTATCAATTGACGTTGCTGCACCTGGAGGGACATGGCACTGGTGCGAAGCAAAGGGATAACGTTGTGGTTTTGGTTGGAAAAATCCAAGATGGGCAAAAGGTACGCGTATGCCGTGGCGAGTCTACTATGGTGGATTCGCCGCTTGGATGCGATCGAGCTGACCAAGTCACATCTACGGATCACGCAACGACAGCAGGGATGGGAACAATTCCGGTCGCTGAGAACTCGAACCCCCTGAATTGGTCCTTGGTCTTGTCACGCTGGTCCTTGTCATGCTCGAGCCGAATGCCATTCCGCTTGGCAATGCGCGCGAGGCATGCGGACGCACGCCATCAATACCTGCGATGAACCTGCAGCCATCATCACATCCTTTGGTGTGAAAAAGGCAACGCACATTTTCGTGGCCACTCTTGCGAATGGCTTCCGTGAACATCTCGAGCGCGGCTCGAGCCATATCAGTTGCACTGTGCAGGAGACCGTATGCTGCATGCCCAAACATTCCATCCAACTTGAGCAGGTTGTCGTCACTCAAACCGTCGGTGCTCGCACACCACTTCAATTGCTGTTGAGCCGCCGGGGTGGATACAGTCGGTTCGAGTGAAGATGCGGAATCTTGCGGGCCTGTGCTCCATCTTGAGGAGTCGCCTTTCAACCACCTCCAGCACTTCTTCTGCTTGGCCTTTGCGGTTGCCGCCGACAAGAAGAATTGACGTGTGCATTGCAAACGCAACAAACTCGGCGTTGTCAAACGATGCCAACGAATGCAACTTCTCCCTGGTCGACGTGAGCGAGCCGTCGTCTTCCGTGGGTTGACGAAAGACTGGGGCCTGTAGATGGCGATGGTGTTTGCTCAACAGAAACAGTGTACGAGATGCCTCGGTTGCTTCATTTACGATCACGTCCCACGAGATGCGATGGATTACTGTTGGCTCCTCGTAATACTCGATTCTGGGTCGGATCTCGTTCACCGTCTTTTTCGGAGTTGTTGCCTTGTTTGAGGACATCCAGAGCGTGGGCGAGCTGCACAATTCGGTCGTGTTGCGGGGCTGCCTCCGCAGGAGAAGCTGTTGCTGTGTCGATGGGGTTTGCCTTGAGCTGCCCATCGCTTAACGAGTCGATCGTGGGAGGCTCGGACTCGTACATTTGTGTGGTGTGAATTGCGGGAGCCCTTCTTTTTCTTCCTTGCTTTGCTTCTTTCCACTCGCTTGGGCATTGATAATGGCAGTCGCGTCCATTGTCCCGACAGCTTGAAGAGCTGATGCCGGCTTGAACGTTGTCAGCCGTCGCTCCACTGCTTGTAACGTTGTGCGCTTGGTAGCTAGTGTCCTGGTCCCACTACACGTGCCCTGCACCCATCAGGGGAAGCGCAAACTAGCGACAATGGTTCACGCCCGTGGCAGGATTGACCCCGGAAGCGCTACGACAGCTCGAGCGGTACACGGACCATATCAAGGCCGCGGGGGGGGGGG
>JAADVC010000887.1:0-14476 GCA_023334575.1 Pythium volutum | reverse complement strand
GCCACGCGAATCCAACGTTTTTGGCGCCATCAACAGGCCGCATGGCTCGCGTTACGGCATCGTATTCGCCAGGAGCGACGCCACAAAGCGGCTGTGGTCTTGCAGTGCAGGGCGCGTGGCGTGCTCGCACGGCGTCGACGTCGCTTGCTGGAGCGCATCAATCAAGTCGAAAGGAAGATTGCCCAACGCGAGAACGACCGAATCGAACGAAGTAAAGCGAGGTATCGGGTGGGCGCCGTGCTTGTGATCCAACGGACTTTCCGAGCCTGGGTGCAGCGTCGCGTCTTGGCGCTGCGGCACCGCCGCGCCCAGTTTGAACGCGACAAGGGCAAGATCCTGCGGCTGCAAGCTTACTTTCGTGGGCGCCGTGCTCGACGGTGGATTACGAACCACCGCAAAAAGGTCGACAACGCTATAGTGGTTATTCAGTGTGCGTGGCGATGCCATATTGCCCGGAAATCTAGAATGCACGTCGAGCGGCAGAGGCAAGTCCAGCGAGCCGCGGAAGCGGCGGCGTTTGCCGAGAGGCAGAGAGCGCGCAATGCGAGAGTGATCGCATTGCCCGTGAACCTCAACAATGCGGCATGGGGCGGGCTCACGGCCAAGGTCACATCGCCCGCGAAAAAAGACGGTGGTCTGCGTCCGAGGCAAATCGCGGCGGCCACACGCCTTCAGGCACTCTGGCGTGGTGCAAGGTCGAGACGAAGGCTCAAGCACCAGCATGCGCGAGAAAAAGAACTCTCGCGACGCCATGTGAATCGTCGACGCAAGGAGGCCGCAGTGTGTATCCAGCGACACGTGCGTGGCATGCAGGGTCGAGCAAGAGCGTGGCACATCATGGTGCACCGCAGTGCCTCCAGGATTCAGGTTGCCTGGCGTGGGTTTATGACACGGCGAGAATTATTCCGCATGCGTGCGGCACTGAAAGCGATCATGAAGATGCAGTGCCGTTGGCGGGTGCGACGCAAGAATGAACTGCAAGCGCGACACCACGGGGCCGCGCGTCGCATCCAGCGCGCGTGGCGACGGTGGATGGGCAAGACGTGGCTGTTCAAGGCCGTCCGGCGACAGCAGTTTCTAGCCGAGGAACACGCCATGGGTATTGCGCTGATCAAGCTCACGAGAAAGCGGGTCGGGGATGAGCTTTTGGTCCAGAGCTTTACACACCGTGATGTCAAGATTCTTGCGAGCGACAATGTAGGAGAAGACGATGAAGAGATCCATTCTGTCGAGCGGTCACTGTACAAGCTCGACTCGACCAAGAAAATCTGGACGCGGCGCGGATACGACGGCATTTGGCAGGAGCTGTATCGCGACATCTCGGGCCATTCGTTTGATATCGACAATTCCCACTTTGCGCGGTTTCTTAAGGCCATGCCACGCGAATTTATCAACCAGCGCCAGTTCCCGATTCAAACGGTCGACTTGATTTTCGCGAAAATGAAAGAACCCAAGGCGAGAACGATCCCGTTCCCACGATTCAACAAGGCCATGGCCATGGTGTGGCACGACAAATTCACACCACCACCAAGCAAGCAAACGACAACATCCAATGAGGGGCAGCCCGATGCATCCGCCGTGGCGGCGGCCAAGAAGCAACTGGAACAGGACCATTTTCTCAAGTTTATGCTCGAGTTTGTGCTCCCGTCGACGCTTCAGAACGGCAAATACCGCAAATTACTCGAAGACTCGGCGACCAAGCGACTCGAGTGGGCCGCCAATGTGCTACGGCGGTTTGCGAACCGCATCATCGGCAAGCAGCGCCACCACCAGTTTATCATTGTGTACCGAGAGCACAATCTCGAGCAGACGCGAGCCAATGCCGCACGCGTATTGCAGCGCCACTATCGCGTCTACAAATTCCGCGCGACGCTCAAGGCAACGCTCGCGCAAATGTTTATCGAGTACATTGACTACAAGGGTCGCTCGGTTCGATTGGAACATATCGAGACCAAGAAAACGATCCCTGTCGTCAACAATAGGCGACCGGCTTTTCTTCGCGGCGTGCTGTGCCACCGTCGGATGCCACTTCCCTTCCCCGGTGAAGAGTTTCACGCCTTTTGTGGACGCCACGAGTCGGCGACGGACCCGCACCGAAAAGTCCCAGCGACTCTCTATTGCGTCGAGTGTGAAGATCCCATGTGCGCTGTGTGCTTTGCGCGAGACCACGACAAACGAGCGGCGTTTCAGACGCACGCGCCATGCGCGATCACAACATGTAGCCATTGTCATGTCGAGACGGCCACACGCGAGTGCTTGCAGTGTGGAGACGGCCACGTGCCGTTCTGCGACGTGTGCTTTCCCTTTGTCCACCATGAGAGTCTGCCCCAAAACTCGAACGACACGGCCGCCGTCAAGCAATCGCAGCACCGATCCCGGCGTCTGGTCGTGGCCTGCGTCGAGTGCGAGGAACGCGTGGCGCAGTGGCGGTGTGATACGTGCGAAGACGTGTTTTGCAAGCGCTGCCTGTCCAAGTGCCATGCCAAGGGGCAGCGCCAGTCGCATGCGTGCCATCGGCTGAGCTACTTTTCCGTGCTCCAGCAAAAGGCCGAATCCAAGCGACGAGCGGATGCACAGAAAGTGCATGACCAGAAGCGACGAGAGCGGGAGGCGCGCCGCGCCGAGGAAGAGCGGGTACGCAAATTGCGTGAAGCAAGTGCCACCACAATCCAGGCCTTGGTTCGATCGTACCACGCGCGTCAACACGGCAAAGCCTACATGAAGCTCGTGCGCCAGACCCATGCGGCCAAAGCGCAAAGGCTCAAAGACGAGCGCAAGCGGTCGTCGCTTGGGTACAAGATCAAGAGTGTGTTTGGGCTGCAGCCGACACTCAGGTCAGACACCCAAGACGAGACGGCAGCTCGACGGCGGCGCATCGAGTCGATCAAGAGGACGCTCTTCTTCTATCGCTACGACGACGAAGACGATGGTGGTGACGAAGCAGATACTCCAGCAGGGAAACCAGGCAAGACCGTGAAGAAGAGAAAGAAGAAGAAGAAGCGCTGGACGAAAAAGGCGCGCGCTGCCGTCGAGAAAGCCGCCACGACGTGGTTGGTGTACGGCATGCAGGTCAAGATCGTTCGCAGCAGCAGCGAATGGAAGGACGCTGTCGGGTCCATTCTGTCGACGCAGAATTTGTTTACCACGGGCCATGTGCTCGTGTTTATTCCGTTGGCAAATCGTGCTGTCGTTATCAACTGGGAAGAGCTCACGCCGTATGACGAAGACGAGATCCTTCGGCAAGCGTACGTTCCACCGTCTCAGGTTGCGACCGATGCGGCCAGGAATCTGCGCGGCAAGGTCTCACGGTTCACCGAAGCGACGGCGCGGCGTGCCAAGCTGCTGTACCTGCAGTCCATCGAGTTCCACGACATTGTGCAGTACGCGTGGGTCGTCGAGTACAACAAGCACGAGCAAAAGGAAGAGTACTGGAACGTCGTGCTGAACAAGCGCACCTTCAGCGTGCCCAAAGCCATTATGTTGCTGGAACGCATGGAAGGCGACGAGCGCGATCGCGTGGACGCTCGCGTCGCACTCGCCGAGAAGAAGCTCGTGCAGTTGCTGCATCCATTCCAACCACTCGACAAGCCACGGCTAGTGTTCCGGCGCCACGCCGTCGTGGCGTTGCCTGCGTCGCTCAAGTCGATCGAAGGCGACGTGTACACGCGGCTATGCACAGAGGCCGAGGCTCTCAAGTGCGCGAGATTCTGGCAGGCTGTGGTCGTGGCCGACACGCAGTTTGGGGGCAAGCACGCGCAGCGATTCCTTATGGCATGCTGCGTGGCGCCACGGAGCTCGCTGGATTGCTGGCATATGACCACGCTGCTGCAATGGATCGAGCTCCAAGATACGGACACATTCACAGAAGACGCCAAGTCCTTTTTCAAAAAGACGCAAGAGATCCAAATGTATATTGTCAACGAACTGGCGCACTCGATCGAGAAGAAGGAACTAAAAGAGGCGCAAGCGAATTTGGAGAGACTGCTCAAGCTCAAGGACGAGACCATCCAGTTGCTGATCTCTAAGGCGGACCAAGAGGCCGCGGCGGCCGAGGACAAAGAGAAGACGGGACGGACTAGTTGATCTCGTGGTACCCGTCCATGATGGCTCCCTGTGGCTGGCGTGGCGACGATTGCGGCGTTCCTTCTTGGGCTTTCGTCTTGCGAATCACGTCGAGAAGCGACTCGGACTTGTGTTCTTCGTCGTCGTCGCTGTCTTCTGTGGCATCATGGGCGTCTTGTTCGGCGATCACGCGTGCCAGCAACTTGACGGATTCGTCGTCATTGTGGGGCGTGACCTCGGGATTGGGACGCAGGGCCATGAGGCGGCGTGGCAGGTCGACCTTGACAGCGACGAAGAAGAGCAACGTCACCACAGCCATGACGCCAAGCACGACCAGGATGTGGGCTACGAGCATTAAAGGGAAGGCCGTCTTGTCAGAAACAAGAAGAGAATGTTGGACCAAGGTTCAGATGGTCACGTACAAGCGAGGTGCGTTGGAGCTAGAGTGTGAAGAGGCGAATGAGTCAAAACAAGCCACGCAACGTTAGTGCCGCTCAACCACAGACACATAATGCGAGCAACGAGCATACCTGCGACTGTGACACGCGCTGGCGCAAACGTGAAATACGCCGGATGGCCATTGTTTGAGGACGCCGGCATGGACGCGACGAGCACAAAGCTGTAGTCACCACTCGTGCTGAAGAGATCACCAAAGCCGCTCGGCAGCGTCATGTGCTGGCTCGCCGAGCTCGATACGGCCGGCAGCGTGTACTTGATCGAATCGAGGTGGCTTAGGCAGTACGGCGGCGGTGGTGCCTGTGGGAGCACGGTCAAGCTGCTGGGGGCTGGCAGCATCTTGGCGTACAAGGCAAACTCACAGTCTGCGCAGAACGAGTTTGCGGTGGCAGTGTCCGATGGCTGCCACGTGCGGACGGATGCGAACGCGAGTTGCGTCGCCTTGGCAGTGAACGAGACGTTGAGTCGGCGAGAGGCGTCGGCTACCACGGGGTTCGCGTCCACGAAAAAGGCCGTGTTGTAGGCGCCGTTGTCCTTGGTGGACCGCAGCAACGCCACGACCTCGGCCGACTCGTACGCGCGTAGAATGAATCCCTTGACCTGGGCCGGGTCTCTATGGATCGCTACATCACGATCGCCACGCACGATTGGACACAAATCCACACGTGGCGTGGACGGCGTCTTCACCATCGTTGCGCACTGATAGTCGGCCGACGAGAGGCGGTGCGACGAGCCGTCTTGCATCGCCATGGTCGTGAGCACTTTGCCCTGGCACGTGCTGAGCTCAAAGCCGAGACCAACGGAATCGGCGTCGCTATCGCCAAAGAGCTTGCTACGAATCGGCTCAAGCGGTACGAGCACAGACTCGTGCGGGCCCAGCGAGATCGTGAACGGCGCATCCAGTCGGAAATTCTTTGGGTACTCGAACACGCGGGGCGGTGCTGTCGCGTTTTCAAAAGACGCGTCATCAAGAGATGGGAGCGGTGCGAGCGACTGCAACGGGTCAAACACTGGCCCACGAAGCTGCGAGGCCTTGACAACACCCAGCAAGACGACTAGGAACCTCCGCATTGTTGCAGTATGGGGGAGCGAAGAAAGCTGGCTGTGGAACTTTCGTTTTTGCCCATTGCAGTTATGAGGAGAGAGACCGAAGGACTGGGGAACTTTGTTGCGGAGCTGCTCGAAGTCGATCTGTATTTCAATTTTGACCAATGGAATGCGAGATGTCGATTGGAAGAGCCATCATTCTGAGAGGTGATTCTGAATGTTGCGTGAAGGTTGCCTCCAGATCTTCCCCTACCCCTAAATAGCGAAAACATAATGGTGATTGGTCAAAATTTGCCAAAAGTGCCCTTGTATTCAGGCTATCGAGGGTAGTACAAATAGGTTACGCGAAGGTGCCCCGTATTCGCTGGTGGCATTCTGTCCAGCCAACCTATTCGTGGTCGTTGGTGTCGGCTCTTCGGTTTTGCGAATCGCACAACGGGAAGTAATTCACACAGACGAACAACCATGGGTGAGTGATGCGATGTGTTTTGGCCCAGCGTTGTCGGCGAAGATGGTGCAGGGCGGTTGGGAAATGTGGTCAGCGTGAAAGGCGAGCAAACGGTGGTTTCGAGCGTGGCGGAGGCGATCACAGAGCCGCCGTAGAAGCCGAGATACGCGCGACCGAAAATGCCCAGTGGGGATTGTTTTCAGACTCGGAGTTTTTCTTTGCTCTCCCCACTGCGAGCGATTCGCGAGATCCAGCGATCAGATGACCGCAGCGCATTAAAGCCAATGGACGGGCATCGTGCGCTCGTTGTGGAAGTAGTAACTCCGTAGCCCGTGAGCTTCAATCCATTCCGTATCCAGCATCGCGACCAGGAACAGCTCCCATATACAGCTCCTCCCCTCGCATTACCACTTTTCCCGTGAAATCTTCTTCGTCCACCCCAACGGCCGCGCCCACGCCTCTGATTTTCTACGCGATGGGAAAATGCTGACGTCTTGTCTTGTAATATGGATACAGTGGCTATCAAGGTCAAGGCGCACGAACTTCGCTCGAAGAACAAGGAGGAGCTGCTCACGCAGCTCGACGACTTCCAGCAGGAGCTCGCGCAGCTCCGCGTCGCCAAGGTCATTGGCGGTGCCGCGTCCAAGCTCGCCAAGATTAAGATTGCGCGCAAGTCGATTGCCCGTGTCTTGACGGTGTACAACCAGACCCAAAAGGCCAAGCTTCGCGAGTCGCTCGGCAGCCGCAAGTACGTGCCGCTTGACTTGCGCCGCAAGAAGACGCGCGCGATCCGCCGCCAGCTGACCAAGCACGAGAAGGGACTCAAGACGCTCAAGCAGCAGAAGAAGGAGGCCTACTTCCCCAAGCGCCGCTTTGCGCTCAAGGCCTAAGTGTGGCTAACGTAGATGCTTGTTTGGACTGGATGAATACACTGGCACCTCGCGCTTCCCAGCGACCATGGAGAAAAACTCGCTTTTTTCTCCCCACATATAGTAGGACTTTGGGACTTTAATGCCATCGGTCGTCGCCATCACTCTCGTCGTTTGAGTCGCTCACAAAGTCGTCACTCGCCATCCCGACCGCCGTCCCATTGTCAGTTGGCTTGGCTTCGTCCTCTTCTTCCTCGTCCTCGTCTTCCTCGTCCTCGTCATGGACAGAAGCGTCGCTCTGCTGTGTTGACCGCAGCGTGGCCGACGGGTCCACGGTGGGCAGACCCGCGAGGTCCAGATCGCACAGCACGTCGTCGTGGATGCTAAAGTCGTCGTCGAGGTCGTCGTCGCCATTGTGACGCGTTGGCTCCTCGGCCGGCTCGACGCCGAGCTCCTTACGAAGCCAAGTGTCTGTTGTGTGAGTAGCGTCTCGGCGGATAAAAAGGAATAAAGCAAACGAACGCACCGTGATGTCAAAGGGCTGGACGACGTGGTCGGACGACGGACACTTGACGACCGTAATGGCACGGAACATGGCGTGCCGCTCCAATATGAACTACAAAGGTTGTGAGACTGAAGTCATAAATAGGAGTTTGTATGGATAAGAGGAAGCTACCCGCGAGGTCACGCAGTGGGCCCAGGTCTCGCCCAGGAGCGGCTTGGTGAACGACGTGACTGCTCCAATACAATTATTGTCATCAGCGGCATTAGTTCCCGATCCAGGTTAGACTCCAGGTCGAACTGATGCGATCGTCGCACATTCATTATCGACGGTCGTCGCGCGGTTCGTGACGACGACAAACACGCGATGGACGTCGCCGATGAACTTCAGCCGGCTCGCGATCCGCTGGAGTTGGTGCTCGCGCTGCGTAAACGTAAGCTCGTGGGCCTTGCGAATATTCATCACATTGGGCACATCCAACGGTTAGACGCCAGTCTAAAGTCGTTCAGATTGGTGTGTTTCACCTTGACCAGCACTGCGGCTATCGAGTCGACGATGAGGAGCTGGATCTTCTGCGCTGGAACTTGCTGGTCTAATTCCTTTAGACTGATCAGTTCGTTAGACCCGCAAGACTGATGGGACTAGAATTATGGACGTCATACCATCGGAGAAACGCTGCGAGTGAGTCGACGCGTTGCACGAGAATGCGCTTGAGAATGGATGCCACAGCATCCTCTCCAGCGCCGCTGTCCGTGGCAAAGCGACCACGCAGTCGAGCGCGTGCGATCTGGTCTAACCGCTTGGCGCTAAGGCCGCGCTCCGTGTCCACGTACAGCACGCGAGATTGTGGGTACTCGATCGCGCACTGCACGGCGAGCGTCATGGTCCACTGGGTCTTACCAATTCCGGACGTGCCAGCCAACTGTAACATCAGTTTAGTCCGTGTGAGTCTCACCCAGGGAACCCAAAGTCACTCAGATAACTGTACCTCATGGATAGGGCCGTGGTGGAGTCCGCCACACAGCGCGGCGTCAATCGCAGGCAGTTCTGTTCGGAGCATGAGTGGCCGGTTCACCGACTCGAGAAACATATCAAATGCCTTTATAGAAATAGTGCACGGTTAGACTCCGTCTAACAAGGCACTTTATCCCCCTGGACCTTACCGTGCGGCTCCGTGGAGCGAGACGCATCGAGACCTTGGCCATCAGAGTCTACAGCCATCCACACAGATATGAGGAGGTCTATCCAGTGGCGGATCAAGTCATAGGTCGCGCATACGCTCATTTCGTCCACAGAAAGGTCGGCGGCATGCGCAACGTCCCATAGCGGACGCTGCATGAGTTGCCGGTAGCTACGGATGCCGCTGGCGTCCAGTAGCGCGCGCGTGCGCTCGGCCACATCCTCTCGCGCCAGCACACGCTGCAACATTTTGGATATGGCCTCTTCACCCCCGTTGTAGTGACGGTTGACGACGCCAGACAATCTGGTTGGGTTCAAACCCATTGTTGCCAAGTTGATGTGATCCTGATCTAATGCGCCCATCCATCCCTGCTCATCGCCTCTGCCTTCGGGATCCGGATTTTCGAGGGAGGATGCTCCTGACCACCGGCGAAGTCTTCTCGAACACACACCCATGTCCACTCGCCCATTGACTGCCCAGCAGCTGCCGATAGCCCCGCATGGTCTCCTCGTCCTCTTCCTTCTGTCTTCATTGCATCTGTGTCCTGCGCTTTCGCCTGGTGTGTGGCCTCTGCCTCTGCCTCTACCAGTTGCAGTCTCCATTTTGTGTCGTCCTGCCCAAGTGATCCACTAAACCCGGAAAGAGAATGATCTACTACGACACGGCCAATTTCTGGGGCATCATCTTTCGCTGGCACGGCTCGGCGCTCAACGGCCCAGCGCCGCTGCGCGCGCTCGTCATGGCGCTCTTTGCCTTGGGCGTCGCGCTGGCCAACCGGTACTACCCGTTTGTGGTCGCGACGCGCGACAGCACGGCGTTTGTCGACACGCTCACGGTGTTTAACACGTTTCTCGGACTCACGATCTCGTTCCGCATGAACTCGGCGTTCCAGCAGTGGCGCGCCGGCGTCGTCGCGACCAGCGCGCTGTCCGAGGCCGCGCGCGGCATAGTCTCGTCGGGTTGTGCCTACGTGAGCACGCACCCACCGGCGCCGACGCAGCGCGGGCCCGATCCGAGCTGCGAAGAAGAAGCCGAGGCCGAGGCCGAGCGCCAGGGCATTTCGCGCGACATGCTCGAAAAGTGCACGTTCTTTACGGAACTGCGGCGCCTCGTGTTTTTGTACATTGCGATTGTGTTCCACGACTGCCGCGGCCGCGACGGCATTGACCGCATGAAGGACGCGGCCGTGCTCACGGATAGCGAGTACGACGAGCTCTATGCGTGCGGCTCGGAGCGACCCAAGAAGATCACCAACAAGGAGTCGTTCCACGCCATTGTGCAGCGCACGCCACACAAGCTGCGCGCGACGATCGTCGAGCTCTGGCTCAAGCGGCTCATTGACGTGGCAGCGCGCCGCGGCCACATGAGCCCCGTGAATGCCAACATGCTGCAGCTCAAGATTGCGCAATTGCCGACGCTCTACACGACCGTGTTTAACATTGCCAACGTGCCGATCCCGTTCAACTATATGCAGTACCTGCAGTACCTCATCGTGGCCTACATGATGCTCTACACGTTTGTGATCGTGCCACGCTCGGAGCTGTACACGCCGCTTTGGGTTTTTGTGTGGGGCACGTTTCTCTTCACGGCCGACCAAGTCGCAATGGAGATTGAGTGTCCGTTTGGACTGGACGCCAACGACATTGACCTCGAGGCGCGGCTGTTGCAGATCGAAGAGGAGCTCACGGTGCTCGTGCGCAGCCAGTACTACTTTGTGTCGGGCGGCAAGCCGCTGCCGCAGACGTACACGGAACGTGGCCACGCGAGCGCCATGTGGGACCACTCGACCCACATTGGATCGGCGTCTCACGCGTCGGGTAATAGCAAGCGCGTGCCGATTAAGGAGTCGTTCTCGTTCCACCAGGTCCGCTCGGAGGACCACCACTCGCCGATCGCGACGCACGACTCGCTGCCAGAGATCAACGAATTCACGGCGCTGATCGCGAGCGTCACCAGCATTGCCCCGTCGCCTGTGGCCGCCCAGGATTACGGCGCGGCGCCTGGCATTGTCTGAGACAAGAGATTTGTAGCCATGTGGTAGATGAGCTCAAACCTTTGTGTTCGTAACTGAAATAGACAGAGTGATGGTCCCTTTCTTTTCGTGCCTGGTGGATTGCGGAGAGCTCCTTTTTGCAATGGACATCAGCGACGCGTTTGACGAGATCTCTGGCTGGGAGGAGCAGCTCATCGCAGAGGGCGAGGAGCTCGGACTCGAGCACGGGCGGTTGCTGGGCGTCGAGGAAGGACGGGAATTGGGGTGCGTGGTGGTTTGTTATGATACGTTGTGGGGCGCCGCTATAATGTGACTGGCTTTGGATACGGTCTTGCAGTGTGATCAAAGGCACAGAGATTGGCGCAGAGATTGGGTTCTACCACGGATGCTACGCGACGTGGAAGCTTCTCGTAGAGCACGAGGAGCATCGACAGAAGATCAGGTGCGTGCTGTATCTGTCGAAGTATTAACTGCAGGAGCGTGCGACAAAACTCCCAAATCGACCTGGTCTGGCTTTGACGGGCTTTACCGCCTGACTAGATTACACCACAGAGTGGTGGTAGTAGCGATGAGAGTTGCTGACTCAGCTCGTGGCGTTTGTAGTGACCGTGCTGCCAAGTCCATTGCGTCGTTTGGTCAGCTCGTCGAGGCGTTTGAGCTCAAGGTGAGACGACGACAAACAGGCGCAGCAAGCCGTCAGGTATCCGTACTGACAGACTTGTCTGGATGTTCCCTGTAATTGTAGAACGTTGTGGACGAAGACATTCTACACAAGCTGCTGGGCATCCGTGCCAAGTTCAAGGTCATCACGTCGCTGCTCGGGCTCAAAAACGCCCTCGTATTTAATCCCGACAACGTCCACGCACACAAGAACATGTCGTTTTGAATACCGCCCTTTTAACCATCCAGTCCCTAATAAGGCGGTAAAAATCACCATAGAGTTCTCACATGTTGCCATGCATGTTGCTTCCAAAGCAGGTAGTTTCACAATACCAACATTCTATTGGTCGAAATTGGTCATGCGTGTACTTCATTGGTGAGAAACAACAATAATTGTGGCGCAAAAATCATCTTCGCCTCTCTTTCCTCCCTCCGCCACAATAAATTTGGCGGGTCTTTTTCGATCCATCCTTTTTTTTCAAGTGTAGTCCATGGCGTCGTCGCAGCTCGCGCTCGCGCTGTCTGCGCCCTGGGGCGACCTCAAGATCTCGGGCCGCAAAATTAAAGAGATGTTCTACACGCTCGTGGCCGCGCCGGCCGACGCCGACTCAGAGCTGCCGCACTTTCGCTGCCGCTGTGGCAAGATCCGCATCCAGAGCCTCAAGCACGGCTACACGAACCTCAAGCAGCACGTCATGTTCAAGCACCCAACGTGGGTGCTCGAGCACGCCCAAGAGATCCAGGCCACGCCGCCCAATTCGCCCAAGCCCGAACGCGCGGGAGCCACAGCCTCCGCCACGGCGCGTGCCAAGGCCAAGGCGAGCAAGGCGGCGGCAGCGTCCCCGACGGCGTTGCCGCTTACTGTGAAGGCGGACGGGGCGACGACCACAACGGCCGCGGCGCCGCCACCAGCAACAACGACAACGGCAACAACGGTCACTTCGGCCAGTCGTAAGAAGCGCAAGATCAGCAGCGCAGCCGCCACGACCAGTGAGGCTGCAGTGGACGCCGATGTAGCCGAGCCACCCGCCAAGACGCCGGCGTCGAGACGCTCGCGCACGAGCTCGGCGGCGTCCACGTCCTCGTCGTCGTCGTCTGCAACTGCGCCAACAGCGACGCCTAAAGTAGCAAGCGACACGCCAGCATCCGCGGTCAAGAAGCGCGAGGACTATATCTCGTGGGACGATTACTTCATGAGCGTCGCGTTCCTTAGCGCCATGCGCTCGAAAGGTATAGTCTTCCCTGCCGTGAGAATGGAGGACTGGTGGCTCATGGGATATTGTGAATGGTGTTTTTAGACCCCTCGACGCAGGTTGGCGCGTGTATTGTCAACAGCGAGAAAAAGATTGTGGGCATTGGCTATAATGGCTTTCCCAATGGCTGCAGCGACGACACGCTCCCGTGGGCGCGTGAAACCATGAGCGGCGATCCGCTCGACACCAAGTACCCCGTAGGTACCTATTGCGGGGTGGACTATATGGTGATGGAGGACTCATTCGATCGTGGTCGCTTGCTGTGATATAACAAATAGTTTGTATGCCACGCCGAGATGAACGCCATTCTCAACAAGAACGCCAGCGATCTCAAGGGCTGCACCGTAAGAGATCCATTGTAGACCCACCATCGAAGACGGGCTTCGCGAAACTGACTGGACAATGTGCAGATCTATATTGCGTTGTTTCCTTGCAACGAGTGTGCCAAACTCATCATCCAGAGCGGCATTACCCACATCGTCTTCCTCTCGGACAAGTACCACGACGAGTACGTGCAATCCCACTGGACTTAAACCTCCGGACTGATTGATGGACTTAACCGTTATTTGATGGATGGATTAATTAGCTGGAAGATGGTTGCGTCGCGTCGCATGCTGGACATGGCCGGCGTCGAGTACCGCCAGCACCACGTGAGCAAGCCCACTGTCGTCATCGACTTTTCTGCGATCGCCTGACAACGGCTCCATCCTGCATGTGCCCTACAACAATACCTTGTAGAGACTTTCTGTATCCCATCCATCACATTGACTGCAAAAATCAAAAAGTCTCGTTTTAGAACAACTTTAAATGTGTATGCAGGGAGATCTCGTACAATCCAAAACCTTGCTAGAAAGGGGTGTGAATCCCACTGACAAGCAAGAAACAGACAGACCCCAGAGCTTAGGCGCTGAGCCACTTGGCGACCACGTCGTTCGCGATCGAGCCGGCGCTAAAGTCAAAGTCGTCGCAACCGATCTCAATCACCTTGACGCCGTGGTTCTCGTCAATGATCGTGATGTAGGTCGTCGGGCCATCGACGGGGCGCTTGCTCCACGAGTCGTGGCCCGTGCTGCTCTCGTACTTGTAGTAGTGTGTGGCCACGACGTTCAAGTCCTTTTCAATGACCTCGGCAATGTCGAGTTCACCGCAGCCGCCACGCGTGCCGAGACCGCGGCAGTTGCAGCCGTACTGGCTCGAGCGCACGACCTGGCCGTTGAGCGCCCAGATCGCCGGCATGTCGGGCGAGCCGCCGTGGGCCATGCACACCTTGGTGATAAAGATCTTTTTCGCGCCGCCCCAGCCGAGGTGGGCCGTGCCGTCCTTGTCGTAGTAGCCCGGGCACACGACGCCGTTTTCGCCACACTTTTTGTCCTGGAAAATGTTGACCTCGGCACCCGTCTTTTCGTCGGCGTAGATCGAGAACCCGTTCGGGCTCGAGGCCGCGCCAAGCTCGCCCAAGAAGCTCTGCGGGGTCTGCGCCATGCCACGGCCGTTCGAGGTCGCAAAGCCCTGCGGGCTCGACTTGCCGTTGTAGTCAATGTTGCGGTTGTTGAGGAACACCATGTTTTGCGTGGCGCCGCCCTTGGCGTACGACGACACCTTGTTCCACGCGCCGCTCGAGCCGTCAAAGATGGCAATGTTGTGGATCGTGAGTGGGCCACGGAACACCAACGTGAGGTCGTCGTCGAGCGGCGAGATGGGCGACGACATGGAGCGCGGCGCCTTGCTGCACGACGCAAAGTCGGTGACCATTTGGTACGTGCCCGGACCGCCAGCGTTCGCGCCCTTGTACGAGAATGACGCCTTGACGGTGCCGGCCTTGGTGGCGACACCGCCCGACGGCGTAAGCGCAGCAGGCGGAGCTCCCGGGGCACCAGGAGCACCAGGACCGGCAGGAGCACCCGGAGCACCTGGGGCACCAGGACCCGCAGGGGCACCCGGAGCACCTGGGGCACCAGGACCCGCAGGGGCACCCGGAGCACCCGGAGCACCCGGAGCTCCCTGGG
>JAADVC010000886.1:0-14479 GCA_023334575.1 Pythium volutum | reverse complement strand
TGGGTGTTTTCTTTCTTGCTGGATGTACTTTCCCGAGCCGCTCGAGAATGATGGATGGGTACGTCCAAGAATGATTGTAAATGCGGAATGATGACTACGGACGGTCTCCGATATGTGCTGACTCCTGGGGGTCAGCGCATCCCCAGAGAAAGCAGCACACGCGAAATCAAATGCATCCGCTCAATCTGGACCAAGGCGACGTGACGGACGCGCTGGCCGCGGCGTTTGACTTTTTCGACGAGGCGTGCGGAGACGAAGCCGCCCCACCGACTGATGACGCCAATGGCACTGACGACTCGGACGACGCGCTAGTGACCGCGGCGTTGCAGCTCATTGACGAGGTCTACGACTCGGGCCACAACCGCGATCTGCTCAAGCGCCGGCGATTCTCACGACAGCAAGAAGAGACGCTGCGGCTGCGCAGGCAAGTCGACGACCTGCAGCAGTGCCGCGCGGCACTGCGGTGCCGCGATCCGCAGACACGGCAGCGGACGCGCCTTTGGTTTCAAGTGGCCTCACGCCAGCGGACGGAGCGAGACCAGGCTTTGGAATACAACGTCTTGCTGCGAGACGCTGCGTCTCAGCAACGCGAGCTGGCCGAGCAGACATTGCATGTACTGAACTATGCGCACGAGATGCGCTCGGCCGTGAGGAGCTCCCAGGCGTCCCCCGAGCCCGTCTTTCGTTCGCTCATTACGAACGCACTTGTGCCACCAGTCCTCGCGCAGCGTCTAGACGCGATGCGAGCGTATGCACGCTCTCCATGCAAGGATCTTACGGTCACGAATGCCTTTCAGAAAGAGCGATCGGTGCAATGGAGTGACGCCCACGACGCGGTCCAGTTTGAGTTTCGCATCACGGCGCTGTATCCATTCAAGCTCTCGGCGATCGCACAGGCTTTATGGAAACTCATGTCTGAGTATTCCATCGATGCGAGCAGTGCTCCAAACCAATTTGTGCACCACGACAAAGTGAGCTGCCGCTTTGCCTTCCACGTCGACAAGCCCTTTGGCAGTATGGCGATCAAGGGCCTCTCTGCCATGCAGCGCACGTATCCATCGGACGGTAGCGTGCTGCTCGCGAGCACGAGCGTGTCGACTGGATCACCAAACACGGCAAACCTCATGGCCGGCTTGGAGATGCACGAGGGCGTGCGGATGCGCATCGCGCGACGCGACGACGCCAACCCGCGATCACCCGTCGCTGTCGAGATTGTGAGCCACGTCCATATCAAGGCCTCGGACACGCAGTCGCTAGTCTTGTTGGAGAAGAAGAAGGACAACGACAGCGAGAACGTGGCCGTGCGGCTTCGGCGGTTGGAGCAGTTTGCTATGCTGTGCAGTGAAGAAGACGGCGGCCGCACGCAGCAAGATCTCGAGAACCGCTTCATCGGCTGTAGCTTCCGCTCGCTGTAAGACATGGGAAAAAAGGTGGACAAGGAGCACTTCCTTAATGTATGTACGCAGAAAATATACATGGAGACGGTATACAGGGCAGAGACCGCTGGGCTGTTGTGGTCTAGAAGCAGGACGTCGTGGACTGCCACTTTTGGAGCGACGTGCTTTGGGGGAGTGTGGGCTTGAGTAGCGAGAGACGGCCGAGCCGCGACGTGACGTCGTCCAGAGTGTCGCTTCGTGCAACGGGCTTGTCGAGTCGAAAGAGTCGCAGATTCAACGCCGTCTTGCTGTACGAACCGAGCAGCGTCGACGGGCTCTTTTGCCACATCGCGTTCGTCTTCGTAGACGACACGCGACTGGCGCCGTACACGAGCGCTGGACCACCGAGCAGAGTCTTCTCCTTTAGCGATGAGCGGATCGCTGCATCCAGGATCTCGTTGCCACGCTCGTGAGACGGCGTGACACGGCGGCGCGAGAGAACGTAACGCAGCGTGGCCTGCCACGCGAGACGCGTCGCCTGGGACTGGTCCATGGCGACAGCCGCCGATGGCTTCCAGGCCGCCCCCACGGCCGTACCCTCGAGATCAGCCGCGTCCGCACAAGTGAGCTCGTCGGTTTTAGCGTCCGAAAGCGGCATGGCCATGCCCACGCGCGCCGTCATGCCCGGCCGCGACGGATAAATCCGCACCATGAGTGGCGACTCGTTCGGTGTCGGTGCGAGCGGCTCGAGCATCTCGAGATCGTCGAACGCGTCAATGCTTCGGCCTTCTATGAGTGCTCGACGCTTCGCGACGCGCGTGAGCTCGCGCGCGACCTTGAGCTGGTCCATGACCATGTTGCGCAGCTTGGCATTTTCAATCTCGGCGAGCTGGCGCTGCTGCTGCTGGCGCTTGGAAATGTGTTCCCACAGTACGTGGTTCTCCGAGGTCATCGCAGCGACAACGTCGTCATGTGCAGCCGACGCGATTGTTGCAAACGGCAGCGTCTCGGGCACGTACAATTTGCGCTTGCGGCTAGCGACTTGCGTTTCGAGCTGCGCGACGAGCACGCGCAGCTCGGCGATTTCTTCCTTGCGACGGTTGCGCGTCACGCGGCGCGGCTTAACCACTGGCGCCTGTGCCTCGGTGATTTCGATCGCCGCTGGTGGAGGACTCGCGACCGACGCGGCGCTGTGCTCCGAGTCGTCGCTGCTCGAGTCGCAGGCCTCGATAAAGTCGAGCGCCGCGCGCAACACGTCGGGGTCGTCGTCCGCGAATAAGCTGTCGAGCTCGGGCAGCGCGAGCAGGTCGTCGTCCGAGGAGTAATCGCCCATGGACAAAAGGAGCAGATCGTCGTCGAGGAGGTCGCCCATACTGGCGGAGAGAGTGATACAGTGTAGTGGTCTGGTGGTGGGGGTTGGAGAGTATGCAGTATTGTGTGGGCGAGGGCCCTTCTCTCCAGAATGGTCGGGTGAGATGAGGGGATCAGAAGACCAACATTCTGGATAGGGTATATTACCATCATTCTGACATTGCTGAACCTCAAGAAGGGCGGATGACAACAACAAAAAATCTCTTCTTGTCCACGGTGGCTTGCATCACGCCAATATGCGATGGTGACGAAGACGAGAAGAAAGCGTGGACAGCGAGCGAATGGACACAAGACGGCAAGATCTCCTATCGCGTGTTCTACAGAAACCACGGGCGTCTGTCTCCACATTGGGGACAAGAGACTTCCGAATCCGTGTGCAGTCGCAAAAGTGTATCCTCCCGAACTGCCACGTCTCGTGGACACGCGCGTTGCTCAGTCTGTACCGGTACTGGTAATAGACACGAAAGTCCACGCTTGGTTGTGTGTACAACGCGCTGCAGTGGATATGAGGCAATACTGGGTACGGCCGCTCCAGTCTTGTCGAAAAGATTTATAAAATCTCGCTCCAAACAACAAGTGAACCCACACCGGCTGAGTCGTTACCCACGGCCCACCCATGATTTTCCGCGCAAGTCTGAGAAGAGGGTCTTTGTCATTCACTCTTTTGACGGCCCCTAGCCACAAACAATGGACACTACGCCGACTCCATTCGCGTTCACGGCCACGTGCTGCGTCGTACCGTCCCGCATCGCTGCGCTCACGCACGTGACCTCGCTCATTGACGCCTACTTGGACGTCTCGTGTCAGTTCAGCTTGTCCTCGGGCGCGCGCACCGGTTCACCCAGACTCTTTGACCACATTGCACACCGCGTCAACGGCGTGACGACCCTGCGCGACAGCGCGCGACGCTACGTGTACCAGAAAGCGCTCCACGCAGCGATCAAGGCCGGCTCGCTCGCGGTCGTGCAGCGCGTGCACCATTTCCACCCGGCGCCGTTCGCGCTGTGCGCCATGCACGCGGCCGTCGAGCGCGGCCAGCTCGAGATTCTCGCGTGGCTGTTTGCGAACCGGTCTGACGCGATTTGCACACCGTGTCCGCCGCTAGAGTACTTGGCGACCCACGCGCGCGGCTCGCTGGACTGCTGTCTGGCCCCACTGATACCACTGGCCAGCGAGCGCGGCCACGCACACATTGTGCGGTGGCTCGTCGGCCACGGGTGCACAGCGCCGCTTGAGGAAGGCATCGCCATCAGTGCGGCACGCACAGGAGACCTCGAGACGATCCAGTGGCTCCACGAGGCCAAGGCGACATTCACGGCCAGTGTCATGGACGCAGCCGCGCGACACGGCCATCAAGATATTATCGCGTACTTGCATCGACACCGCAACGAAGGCTGCACGCCACTGGCACTGGTCTACGCGGTCGTCTACGACCATGACGAACTGGCTGAATACTTGCAGGTGAATGCACTTTGTGTACGAGTGGGTGAATGCATCATTACGGAAGCCGCAACGGCCGGTCGTGTGGATGTGCTGGAGCACTATGCGCCGGAATTTCTCGATGCTACCGACGACTTTCGCTTGGTACGGCGCGCGCTATCGTGTGCACTCATTGAACAGCGTCTTTCTGTTCTGCAGTGGTTGTACCATAAGCGAAAGGTCACTTGCATGGCCGTGACGAGGCTCGTGGCCGAAGACCGACCCTTGAATCTAGAGGTGATCCAATGGATCCACGACACACCGCAGTGCGGCCACTGGACGCCCGACGTGCTGACGCTTGCGGTCCACCACGGCCACGCGCCATTGGTCGAGTGGCTGTACACGCACCACCAGGTACTGTTTGAAAATTCCACCGCCATGCTGATGGACGACGCGGCCGCGCGCAGCCATCGCGAGCTCGTGATTACGCTCCACCGTCTCTACTCGCGCAGACACATTTGTACCGAGGCGGCAATCGACCGAGCCATCGAAAGTGGCCATTTGGACATTGCGCAGTGGCTTCATGCGAACCGCACCGAAGGCTGTGGACGGTTCGCACTGGCAAACGCCATTTCTGCAGGGCAGCGCGACGCCGCAAAGTGGCTCTTTGTCTCCTTCCCAGGCTGGTTGACCGACTACGACGGGCGCGTGTACGAATCCATGGACGACGTCGAGGCTCGGCTCCACGAGCGGACACGACGACGGCATGGCGGTGGTTTCCTTGACAACCTACCGACCATGGAGAGCGAGCACCTCGTAGGGCGGCAGCGCAATGCGCGAAACTATCAAATGGAGATTATGTCTGCCGCGATGGGCGGCCATCTCTATACGGTGCAGTCGCTCGCCGAGCAGATGCCCGAGGCGTTTAACGCCGACTACGTGCTACGGCTCGCCGAGGCTGCGCCGCACCAGCACATTGTGGACTGGATCCACAGTCTATCAGAGCCCACGGAGATACGTACTGCGAGCCACGCCATCGTGGAGCAGCCATCGAGGCGCTGGTCAGTGCGTCAGTGGTTTAGGCAGTTTGGCAAAAGTAGAAAAGCAACAATCGCTTCGTGAGCGCGCACTGCAGCACACTGCAGCACACTGAAGGCACACGAGAGATTGACTTGCAAATCTTGATTAGATGCCCATTTTTAATTCTTAGCTGGGGCAGGCTTGGACTCGATCTTCTTGAGCTCGATCGCATTGCTAGCGCCTTTCTCATTCTGCTGCTGTCGGTCACCGAGGTCGTCCTCGTCTTGAAGCAAATATCCTCAATCACTTGTTGGGACTCGTCCAAATCTTGCTGGATGTAGGACAAGACCATCTCGGTAAACATGCCGGCGGTTTTCGGCTGGCTAGGTCTATCGGCCGAGCGAGGCACGATCTTGACACTGCGGAACCACTGAATCTGCGTGAGGTGCCGCGTGGTCTCGGACTGGAGCGACTCGCCATCGGGGCGGTACGGCTGCAAGCGAATCCAGCCCTGTGACTGGATAGCGTACACTGGTGGGATCGCCGTCGCGAGATCGGCCGGTTCGACGTGAAGCTGGCTCACGATCACGACGCGACCTTGAGCTGGCTCGGGAAATCCCTTGGACACGATGCGACCACGGTACACCAAGCGCTCGCCGCGTTGGTTTGGTGTACCACCCGTAAACAACGAGACAACCAGGCCGTCGTCCGTTTCCAGCGTCTGCGAGTCACGAGTTAGCCCAAAATCCACTAGAACCTTGCGAATATCTGCTCACCTTGAACTCGGTCGACTGTGCCTGGATCATCGAGCGGTCCGAGCTTTCTCGCAACACCATGGCCACACGCTCGAGCGTGAACGGTACGACCCATGCCGTCGAAATATCGACGACGGCGTCGGCCTGTCCGCCATTCTCCTCATCGTCGCGCACGCGCACGCTTCGGACCGTGCGTCCCTGGGACCACGTCTCGTCATCGTCAAACACACTCGCCGCGCGCGCAAACAGTGTATCCATATCGCGCCCGAGCTCTGCATGGTTGACTTCGGTCACGTCCAACATCTTTGTGAGCTGGAGCCGCTTGAAGGCCCGCACACCGGGAATATCCAAAGTGAGACCAAATGCAAAAGCTTATGTGAGACCAAAGATACTGTATCTCCATTCAGCCTGCGAAAGATTCTCCGTACCTCTTCACGGGGCTGCTTCTCGAGAAGCTGCAGCAACTGCTTGGCGACCTGCACTTGGCTCTGCAGCATCTCGTGGAGCTTGGCGTTCTGCTCTTCGCTTGCGTTGCGACGGCTCTGCTGGCGCACGGCCAGCTCTTCCCAAATCGACATGAGCTCGACGTCGCGCGGAGCAATGCCCTGTGCATCGGCAATGCTGCGGGTCGCCTCGGCCACCATTTTCTCGAGCTCCTCGACCTTGGCGCGCAGATAGACGATCTCTTCTCGGCGCCGGTTGAGCTGCCGCTTGCGTGGGGGCTTTGTCGGTGCCTGGACGGTAGTCTCAACGGGGAGACTCTCGCTGCTCGATCCAGTACCAAAGATCCAGCCAGCGTCGTCGTGGTCATCGTCAATGTCCTCGATGAGCGACAGCGCGGCCTTGAGCGCGGCCGAGTCGCCGGCGTCCAGCGAGCGGCGCATCCCTCCGAACGAGGCGATGAAATGAGATGTGCTCACGACCGTGGTCCCTCCCTGGCCCGGGAAATGTACTGTAACACCAAATTGTTAAGACAATCGTGGCGTAAACATTTGTCGAAAAAAATTGTCCACTTGGGTTGTGATCAAAATTCACAAAATACGCTATATATGCTTAAAGTTATGGTGTGTTTTTGTTTGTAGAGATACCAGAATTGGTAGAGATGACAGTGTAGGTACCCCTTTGTGGATTAGCTACCTCTCGTAGAATTTCGGGATACGCAAATGCCGGAATCTAGCAAGCCGTCAATCACGGAACGTAGAATATATATTTTAACCAATCATTTGCTACAAAATGATGATGTCACTTCAGTCCTCCAGTGGGGTTCTCCTCTTGTCCCCAATGTCGATACAGACGCCCATGGATTCTGTAGAACACGCGATAGGAGATCTTGCCGTCTTGTGTCCATTCGCTCGCTGTCCACGCTTTCTTCTCGTCGTCGTAAGAGTTTTAGATTTACAGTTAACCACTCGAGTCTACCTCAAATCCCCTGGGCAGTAGAGCCGGCGACTCCTTCGAACTCAGTGAACAACAAAGCACTGCACATTCGCCTGGTCTGGAACCACGGGTTGCTCCTATCCAAATCGTCATGGACCGCTTTGTTCCAATGGAGGCGGGACGAACCGAATGCCACGGTTCAGCAGATTTGGACTGCAGAGCGCGTTATAGTTGACCGTCATAGGTGCCTTGATATGACGCTTGTGGGTATCCTTCCCACTCAATCGGGGGTTCTCAGTTTTGGTACTGTTGAAGACACTCACTCCATTGCGAACATTTAAAAATACCGGATTCAAACAGCAAAAGATGGAGTTTCTTCAGGCGTGGTCGGGCTCTCGGGCGTCAAGGCCTCGGGCTTTGGTGAGTGCAGCTCGTTCTCGGTGTGGTCCTCCCAGTGGAGAAGAGTGCGTCGCTCGACCTCTTGCTGCATCCACTGCATCTCTTCTTGCAGATGCGAAGCGACCGCTCGCGCAATCTCGAGGCGACGAGGTCCACTCGCATCGGCCGCGTGGAGCCGGAACCGCCGCTCGACCGCTACCGCAGTCGTCGTAGAGACGCTACTGCTGCTACTGGAGGCAGCACCACGGAGACGATACTGAGACTCTTCTTCCAGCAGCGTCGCATCGGCAAACGCGTCGTTACTGTTGACACCTACTGGAGAGGTTTCCGAGGTCGTGGAGACGATAAGGTCTCTGGAGAGGTCGTCGCGCTGGCTGTACGCTGATAGCACACCTTGGAACTGAACGCCGTCGCATGAGTAGATCGTGAATGACGACTGTACACTACTATCATCACACGAAATGATCTGTTCATACATGTACCCGTCAAAAAATGAGGAATCTCAAAGTCGCGTAAGCAGTATAACTATCGTACCTCATAGTCGACGGTGAACTGGGTCCTGCGCATGTGGTCAGCACTGAACAGTGTCCACAGTGCGGCCTCGACGGCGGCCGCGTCGTGGCCGTTGAAACTCCACGCGTCCGTGGCTTCGATCACGACAGCGTCGGTCGGAGACCGGTCGTGGATTTCGACCGCCAGTGTTCGAGCGTTGCTGGTTGACTGGGTATGGTCCTCTTCAAACGTCACTGCATCGGTCGGGATCTTTTTGATCTCGTTAATAAGCTGCATGAGCCGACGCGATGTCTTGACATGGCGCGTGAGCGTCGCCCGCAGCCAGGCATTGCGGCCTTCGGCCTGGCGCCTTGCGAACAGCTCACGTCGCGCTTGGTGTTGCCATTGCGCGAGCGCGTTCTCAGCCGGCGGCTTGGCTTGACATTGCAGCTGAAGGCTTTCGAGACTCTCTGTCAGCGAGGCGGCTTGCGCACGCAATGCCACGATCTCTTCGCGTCGATTGTATCGACTCCGCGTCTTCTTCTTGACGCCGACGCGCCGAGCCGACACTGCTACATGCTCCGGCGGGCGCGTCGCGTCCGAAAGCTCATCACTCGACGTCGTGTCCATGTCGCTTTCGTCCCACGTGTCCACAGCGTCCAGCACAAAGCCCAACACCTCGGGATCGTCGGTGAGCCAGCTCATGGGGATTATGTTGGGGTTCGGTCGTTGTCAATTCGGTAGCAAAAAAAATATATGAACCAATGCCAGGCAGATTTTGAACCGATCGACAATCGCGATTCGCGATTGCACTAAGAATCCCTGTCGTTGGTGGTTGGTCTTCCGGTCTTGCAGACCAACCACTCTCCATGACCAACCGGTAGACTCGGGACTTAGGCCGAGGCCCAACATGCAGTTTACAGAAAATCAAGTTGGTCCAAGTTGAAGCTGCCGAGAAAAGATGTTTTTGCGTGCGCGTCCATGTCGCCGCGACGACTACTGTGTTTCAGCTGCGGGTGTTACAAGAAGCGAGTCAAATGGATAGGGCGGTCGCCACGGGGGCATGCAACCAATCCCTTTGGGTCAGAGCAATCATTGATCGCCTTATCAAGTACCGTAGTTGAACCGCTTTCTCGTCCGACCGACTATAATAGTGGAGATATTATTATAATAGACTGGAGATTACACTCAAGATACACTGGCGACTGGGACATTGGACCGTTGCGACTGACAATGTGCCAGCTGCACCCGTTCGAGTGGATGGACACTGGACTGTCTACAGTGTACTGTACCTCACTCGGCTCCATTTGGGAGATGCGTGAGGGTAGTACCACCGGCGGTTCGTCCAACGCGGCACCGTGTCTTTGCGCTCGAAATAGGAACGGCACATAATGGAGGATAAAGATGGGCGTTCTCCATTGCATGCCGTTGCAGAATCGATCGAGCACTTAGCTCATCAACGCGTCTTCTGGTTCAACAGGGGAGCTCCTCGACCTCGCGTGGCCTTTGCAGCCGCTGCGCGACGTCGTCGTGCAGCCACGCCTTCGCACCTTTCAAGTGGATCGCCAGGGTCTCAGCAAGGCCGCGGCGCGCGTCCCAGGCCGTCCCGGCCGCGTGCAAGTGGAACCGCCGCTGGATGGAGATCATAGCGCCTGAACTCTCCAAGTCCAAGCGGCCAATGCGGAACGTCGTGTCCTCGTCCAGAAGCGTCACGTCGTCAAAGCCTTTGGCTTGACCGTTATTACTGTGCGGCAGAACCTGCGCCATGGGCGAGACTGTGCCTTCGCCAGCGGCGTCGTCACGCATGGAGCGCGCGAGGCTGCGTGCCCTGGAACTCGAGACCGTGTAGCGAGCGGATCGTAAAGGACGACTGGACGCTCGTGGCTTCTAAAACTATTGTCTGGTCAAGAGCAAGATACTGCGTCCGAGAAGCCATCGTTGTACCCGGTACTTCATCGTCGACAGAGAAGCGCTCGTTGGCCATGCGGTCGACTTCGACGACCAGCATCCAGAGCGCAGCCCCAACATGGTTGACGTCTTAATTCTCAAATCGCCAGGCCGTGTCAAACGCAATGGGAGCCGTCCCGGGCAGCATACCGTCCGAGACCTTGATCGCGGCATCGCCCCATGCAAACGCGACGCCCCTAGGATCGCTGCCGTCCATGCCACCCTGCATGAGCTGCTGCGCGACTGTAACACGATGGGCAAGCCTGGAGCCAGGTGTTCTTCATCTCGGCTTGGCGCCGCGCGATGCGCTCGTGCCGAGCCTGTTCCTCCCAGTGGGTCGCCGCTCGTGGGGCGACTGCACGTGCTCCGTAGCGCCACGAGCTCTTCGCGAATGCGACGACTGTGATGCGTCTTCTTATCTGTAGGTGGCAACGCTGTTTTGAAATGGCGGTGCGTCGAGGTCGTAGTCCTGGGGCTTTATGGGATCTCGGCGACGTGTGACTCTTCCGTGCCCACGATCTCGAGCATCAAGGCCAGCAGCACCTGCAGGTCGTCCGAGAGCCAAGTCATCGTGTTAGTCAAAGAGAAGCCAAAGTGCGTAGTGGTTGGCAAGCGTTACAATGAAGTGTCGTCTCGAGGGAGCTGGTCTGGTCGCGGTCTACGAAAGTCTCAGCGGATTTTTTTTCTATGACATGTGCCCAAGGACTCATCCGACTCGACTGTCTTGGCGACCCTGTTGGCCATGATTAGTCTTGGTCCTCCACGCCGTAGGACTCGAACTTGTACGTCTCAGAACATGCGAAAGCGTCCGGTGGTACAGAACCCAACTGGGACCCCACGTCGAGATGGTCTGACTACTAGAAGTACTTTACGTATTGTATTCGAATACGGCTTCTATTGCTTGTCCCATCGAAGGAGCGAGCCCGCCGTGGACGCACCGCACGGGCGCTGCGCGAGCAAACGGTTCTCGACCGACTGCAGGTTCCACACGACGGTCTCGCGCACGCGCTCGGCCACGGCGTCAAGCGCGAGCTGGGGACTAGTCGTCGTCTCGGCTGGCCAGGTGACGTAAATGCGGCGATGCCAGTGCACTTGTGTGAGCGGCGTCGTGACGCCGTGGCCATCCGCTCGGGCGACACCGCCATGGATCGGCGTGCACCGCAGCCAGCCTTCGCCGCGCGTTGGGAATGGGTCGCCGCTGTGGGGCCGCACCTCGGCATAGAGCATCGAGACCACGTCGCGCACACCTCCAACGCTGTACTGGCGCGTCGCGATCTGGCCGTGCATGGCGCGCTCAAACGTCGCGACCTTGGCGTGTGCAGTAAACCGAGAGACCAGCGACGACGGCGTCATGTCAACGTCTTGGAATTGGTACACGCGCTCGTGGGACGACATGCGCACGGTGTGGTGCCACAGTGCGTCGGCGACCTGGTCGACGCCGAACGGCAGCACGAGCGCAATGTCGGACTGCACGATCGGCCTGTTGGTCTCACCTCCAAGGACCTGAAACTCTTGAAACTCGCGCCGTTCAGATGCATAGCACGGCCGGTCAAAGATGCTCGCCGTGTCGGCGCAGAGCGTGTCGAGCTGTGCCAAGTGGTCCGACGGCGAGACGAGGTTCCATGCGACGGCATCCGCGTCCGCGGGACGAACCACGGGCAAGAGACCCTATTGGAATAGGAGTCAGTTCACAGTCAGCACCTAGAGCGCGAAAAAAGCGAGAAAATCTCTCTAGCAAAACCGCACCAGTGGGACGCGTACGCGCCGGCTCGTGGCCCAGAGCTGCCTCGCCAACGTGGCTTGGGCCGTGAGCATCTCGCGTAGTCGCTCGTTTTCGTCTTCGAGTGACTGGCGCTGCGTGCGTTGGTTCTCGGCACATTCCTGCCACGCCGCAATTCGCTGAAGCGTATCGCTCGACGGCGGCGGCGGACGACTGGTCAGCGCCGCTGTCACTCGGTCGAGTTGCTCTTGCAGTTCTTTCGACTGCACACGAAGCGACTGGATCTCGAGCTTGCGGCGGTTCGGGCCTGTGTACGGTGCTATCCCTGTACTAGTACTAGTAGTGGATCTCGGCGGCGACTGCTTCTGTTGCTGTGGTGGCGACGATGGGAGCGTCGTCATGTCGATCGCAAAGAGACTGTCCAAGTCCCAGTCGTCCATGAGCGAGAACGCTGCGCTCAGAGGCGACTGCACGGCGTCGCCGCCACGGAACGGACCGCCGTTGCCGCTAGGAATCCCCATGGTCTCGGAATGCATGGCGCGGTATTATTATGTCGGCGGCCTGGGGCGTCTCAACGACTTTTGGCGCTCGCTTCGGTTGGACGGTCTCAGCGTTTTTGGGTTGGTATTGTGATGCATCGGCAATTTTGTGCGTAATCACGGGATCAGTACAATAGGTACAGGGTGCGTACCTCTACAGATCAGTACCTCTACAAATGGATACAAATTCTGCTGGAGCGATGCGCGGAAGGTCATCTCCTCTCGGAGACGGCCATCTAATACCGACTAATTGATGGGCGGCGCTCCGTCTAAATCAAGGAGATGCATGCACACGACGAGATGCGCAGGCTCAATTTTGCCGTGTCTGCGTATTGCTGTCGAATCGAATCTTCAGACGCCTAGTGCAGCCTCACAAAAAAGAATTCGTGTAGGAACTGAAATAATGAAGTCTCAAGCGCTAGCTTTTCCCAGCACCCGCAATAATGCAGCTCTCTGGACGCACCTGTACTGTGTGGCGACCCAGCCCGAGTCAGAGCAAAAGTGACCATGACGGCTGGAGAAATCTACGACTGGTTTACGTGCCTCATGACCCAGCCACGATCCGGGCCCTCGTCGCGTCATGAACGTTCACCGCCTGATACCACGGGCTACTACTCATTGTTGAGCCCCTTCTCCTTGCTTCATGCTGGGTATGCAATTCATGCGTCGGCGTTCATTGAAAACGAGGGGCAAGGTGGCTTCCAATCTATGGCATTTTTCCGTACGTATGGGTATTTACTTCTTGTCCAATTGAAGGACGAGGCGCTGTGCGAGCAGGCGATTCTCGACCGACTGCAAGTTCCATGCGACAGTCTCGCGCACGCGCTCGACCATGGCGTCTGGCAAGAGCTGCACGTCGATAGACCGCGACAGGGCCTCATGGGCACTCGTCACGTGGATGCGGCGGTGCCAGTGCACTTGCGTGAGCGGACTCGTCGCGCCATCGGTGCTGGACCGCGCGACACCGCGGTGGATCGGCGTGATCCGCATCCAGCCGTCGCCGTGAAAGTCCAGCGTGGTGTCCGAGTCGAGAACCACGTTGGCGTGGACTGCCGAGACGATCTCGCGCGCATCGTCTTTCACGACCGCGTACCGCCGTGACGCGATCTGGCCTTGCATGCCGCGCTCAAACGACGCCTCGTTGGAGATGCTCGAAAAGAGCGACACGAGTGACGACGGCGTCTTGTCGAGGTCTCTAAACTGGTACACGCGCTCGTGGGACGACATGCGCACCGTGTAGTGCCACAGCGCGTCGGCGACCTGGTCGACACTAAACGGCAGCACCATGGCAATGTCCGACTGCACGATCGGTCCGGTGGTCGTGTCGCCGAGCACTTCAATGTGTTGGAACTCGCGGTGGTTGGAATGAAAGCACGCGCGGTCAAAGACGCTGGTCGTACGCGCATGGAGCGCGTCGAGCTCGACCAAGTGGTCCGCGGGCGACACCCCGTCCCACACAAAACTCTCGATTGAATCAAGCGACGCCGTAGGCAATAGTCCCTATGAAAGGAAAATTAGTTATACATACTAACAAGCGTAAGAGAACACCCACGAAGGAGAAAAAAAAACGTACGGGTGGGACGCGAACGCGGTGGCTCGTATTGAACAATTGCCGTGCGATCTTGGCCTGCGTAACGAGCGACTCGCGAATGGCTTGGTTGGTGCGTTCTTTGGCCTCGCGCTGTGCGCGCTGCGTCGCGGCGAGCTGTTCCCAGGCGCTCGCGATCTGCATGCCTTCGACGCCCTGCGGTGTGGCACTGGCACGCGCCGCGGCCTCGGCCTCACGGGTCGCCCTTTCGAGGCGCTGCTCCAGTTCGAGCGACTGCGCGCGAAGCGACTGGATCTCGAGCTTGCGGCGGTTGCGGCCCGTGTACGGCGCGGGCTTGGGCGTCGAGCTATTAGTGGAGCCAGTGCGCCGCCACGACGTCGCGTCGCACTCGTGGCGCGGCTGGTCGTCGGCGTCTTGGAAGAGGAACCCAAAGTCAAAGTCCCAGTCGTCAATGGCCGCGAGCGCCGCGCGCAGCGACGCGGCGTCGTCGCCCATGCCGAGCGGTTCGTTCTGAT
>JAADVC010000885.1:0-14494 GCA_023334575.1 Pythium volutum | reverse complement strand
TGCTGCGGCGTCGGGCAGGTCCTGCAGCGTCGGTGCGAGCGGGTCGCGGCGTGTGCCGACGCTCCAGCGCCACACTCGCGCCAGGAGCTGCCACGCGTGCTGCAGGAGACGATGCATGGTCGATAGATCCCGTGTCCTATTGTGTCGCTCTCCCAATCCTTACGGAAGCCGCCGTGTCGCCCGCGGCGGAGAGAGAGACACCAACCGCTGCATCTTGCGATGGCGTCCACTTTGATTGATGTGGTGTTCCCACAGTGCTGCCACCGCCCTTCACTGACGGCCCTGAATCCCTCGCTAGACTGACCTTGCATTCGTGCGACCTTCGTACGACATTTCTCAGCTGAAAGATTTCCTTCTTTCCCTCGAAACGTCAAACAGGAAACCAAAAGGGGAACATGGCCGTCGCGACGCAAGTCTTTGGCGCGACGTTCTCGCGGTCTGATCCGCCCACAGCGTCTGCGGATGCGTCTGCACTGTTTGCGGCGTCCCGCGCAGCGTCGGCGCGTGCGCTGTTTGCGCTGGGCGACGACTATGGCGACGAGGCCGCGCGCGAATTGGCCGCGATTTTAAAAGTGCTCGCGGACGCGGGCTTTGCCAAGGCGACGGCGAGCGACTATAGCGTGTTTGATCGCATACTGGGCGGTCTCTGCTGGCTGCTGCAGCGACTGGTGAAACGCGAACACGCAGCGTCGGGCCGTGTGCAGTGGGAGCTGCTCTTCCAGCCACACGACAAGATGAAGCCGCGGCTCGGACTCGCACAGGACGTGGTCGCGCGGCTCGATCGCCTTCCACTTGCGGCACCGCAGCGTCTGCAACCGCATCAATTGCTGCTCCAAGACTTTGGCGACATTGGCGCGGTGCGGCGACTCGTCGAGTGGCTCGTGGACGTGCAGCAGAGTGACTGGGCGGGCCATCTTGACACGATTGCCAACAAGAAGGAGTATTTGAATGTGGTCGCGCCGACGCCGCTGGCAGCGCAAGTAGAGCCGACACTCAAGCGAGAGGTCTTGTATTTGCAGAGAGCGTACCAGCCGCGCCGGCGGTATCAGTACACGACGGCCACGAGTGACGAGCCGGAGGACGCGCTGGTCCAAAAGTGTCTGCTCGAGTATGGCGAGCGTGTGGCCGTCGCGACGATCGTCGAGGTCGAGGTCGATGGACAAGAGACGGATGCACCGTCCATCCACAGCGAAGATTCGCGCCAGTCGTTGATGGCACAGCTTGCGGCAGCGAGTATGGCGTCCGTGTCGAGACGCAGTGAAGGCTTGAGTTCCGCCCCTGGTGCCCGAACGAAGCAGCAGACCAAGACCAAGGACGCGCGCGAGTTTGAAGCCCAGTATCAGCGTATTGTCCAGCAAGCGATGGTCGAGCAGACTGCATTACTGGAGAAGCAGCGAGCGCGAGAAGCTGAGCTGCTGCAGCAGGTCGTGTCGGTTCCCGAGACGCCATTAGACGAGGACGCCGAGACAACGAACGGTTCCGAGACGAGTGTAGAGATCAAGGCCGAGCAGACCAAGCTGCACGACCACCAAGTGCGGTTGGCGACGTTAGAGGATGTGAAGCAACGACTTCAGATTCAGCGTGACAAGCTCGAGACGGAACAGCTCGTGCTGGACCAGGCAATGGAAGGTCTGCATGCCGAGAAGGAACAACTGGAGTCGGATGAGCAAGCGAGTGAAGACGCACACCCACTCCTTCCGACGCTCCGCAATCTGGCCGTGAAGAACGAGGCCCTCAAGAAGCAAAAGTGCGAGTTCAAGGCCACGTGCAAGACCGAGCTCGAGGCGCTTCAGGCACGTGTCACCCAGCTGAAACGACAAACCGAAAAAGAAGCCGCCCAACAAGACGAAGAGACGTTGCGTCTTAACGAAATCGAACAAATGCACGCACAAATGGCAGCCAAGCACAAGGATCTGCGTGTTGCGCTAGCGCGCCAGACTCGCGAGCTGCAAAAGCGAATGAAGAAAATTGACGACGTGCCGACCCGCATTGAGCTGATCCAGTATGAAAAGCGTTTCCTGGAACTCTACGACGAAGTCGCGCTCACACTGGACGAGACGCGCAAGTACTACAGTGTCTACAATACGCTCAAGACGACCCACGAGTTTCTCGAGAAGGAAATCTCGCTCATCAACAGCATGTACGACAACTTTGACATCGCCATGGGCTCAAAGCCTGCCACGCAGGCGTTTTTCTCCCAGTTGGATTCGATCATCCAGAACGTCGAGTCTTCGGTGCAGAAGCAGCAGAATTTACGCGCGGATCATCAGGTTCGCGTGGAGACGCTCGACAGCAAGTACCAGTTATTGCTCGAGAAGGAACGCCTGTACGTGAACGCGATCCGTGAATTCCAGAAAGAGTGCGAAAAGAACGAGAAACTGAGTGCCAAGTTTGCCCAGTACCAACGCCTCGTGCAGCAAGCAGACGTGCCTGCTGCCGCGGAAAGCACGAGTGGGATATCATTGGATGACGTGGTTCTCTGAAAAGGTCAATGGCTCCCAAATCTGGCTGCTCTATCAGGTCGCATGTCTTCGATGGTAATGTGCTATATATATAACGCGTTTGATGCACTGTTTTGGGCACCAGTTTCTGTATTTGCTCAGTCTCCAGCATTCGTTGTCTGCTGTCGTCGACGTCAACGAGTTCAAGATCACCGACGCGCTCCCACGAAGTGGAAGGCGCGATGGCCAGCTCAAAGCCGTTCAACGGTGCCCTCGCACCCTCGCTTGTCGCCTGTCTTCGGTTTGCGGTGCGACTTGTGCGTTCGGATGCGAAGCCACTAACGATTTGTTCGAAAACGACTTTGGGCGCGATGGTCGTGGACGCGCACCAGCTCGCACAGCAAGCAATTACTCACGGCATTGACCAGAGTGATCCGCGTCGCTTGCTGACCAAGATTCTCCCGCTCGAAGACCAACTTTCCCGACTTTCCTTCAACGATATCACGTGGGACTCGGAAGGGAACGTGGCGCAGTCTCTTGAAATGGAACTGCAAGATGTTGAAGAACGGGCGAACGCATCGCTGCTTGGCAATTTCTGCGTACTGTTAACGGCGTCGGCATCTGAAGGTCTCGAAGACGTAGCCGAGTCTGCACTTCTGTGGTTTCCCCGTGTCGATGACGACAGCAACAACAGCAGCAAAAAGTATTTGCTGTACGTTGTGCCCGGGCGGATCAAGATCGTGAAGAGCGTTGCAGAGCTCGTCAAGAAGATGATGGAGGAGATACCAACACTACGATCTTCTTCCGCGATCTATCGAGTCTGGACGTTGATCGAGGCCAAGGATGATGCGAAAAAGAAACAGAAACTTGCGCTGGTCATGGCGAGCCCGACGATTATCACGGAGGTGCGTGAACCAACATCCAGGCCCGCTGTGCGTCAGACCAGGCAAGTCGAAACGCCTGAACAACACGTAGTGCAGTCGGATCGGTCAAGCGAGTATCGCGCAGCGGAACCCGCACGTGTGCACCGACGGCTGCAAGTTCAAGTCTGTGAGGAGGATCTTGCCGAGCAGCCATCCATGTTCAATTTCTCCCGCGTTGAGCACGATACAGCAAGAGAAACCACGTCGCATCGAACGAACTCGATCAGGAATGATGCGTCCGATGTGACGGTTTCATCAGTCGGCGATGTTCACTGTGATGGGAGCATCAGATCCGTATCAGCTGCGCAAGTGTCTTCTCCCGTGCAAGTGGGATCGGACAGTATGAGTACTATCACACCAGAAATGTGCGGCTCCCCAGTCTCTCAATTGCAGGAGAAACGTGTTAAAGCGCAAACGGGAGCCTCCGCATCTCACGTACACGCTCCCCAGAAACACAATCAGCGCGAACCCACCGATGGTGACGAAGGATGGAAAAGTCTCGACGGTGAGAAAAGAAAGGCGCCGCTGGCCCCATCTGCGAAAGCGGTCTTTGCAGAAAGCCGCGTTGGTGGTGAGGCGACTACTCGAGCCGTTGGCATGGAGATTCGACCACTTGCGGCACGTGACCACGGGGAATCTATTTTCCAGTTCACGGCGTCGCGTGGCCTTGAACATCCATTGCGGCAGATTGATTCCCAGTCCAGCGACGAGGTCCGATCGGCTCACGAAGTACACAGTGAACACAACGAGGTCCCAGATTCACAGCTCTTGGCACCCAGAACCGATGACGCTGCAGCAAGTGAGCCAATCTTTGTTGAAGTCACGGACGCTGTGGAGTCCAAGAAGAAGAAGAAATCGGCGCGCGATCACTATCGAAACAAGCTGGGGGCTCGTGGGTGGTGGGAGCTCGAGTATCAAGCGACAAAGATCCTTCAGCAGCAACAGCAGCAAGAAGCACAGTTGAGAACCGCAGCGGTCCGGGTGGGCGATCAATTCATCCAGTACCGTACGCCAAAGAAACAGTCACACGCTCGAGTCGTCGAGTCTGCTTTGCGAGCGCAATCACCTGCGTCAGGAAAAAACGATGGAAACTCTCGAGTCTCGCCAACACTAGTGGTAGTTCCTGCAGCTCTCGTGAATGAAAGTCTTCGTGCCAGTACGAACCGGGCATCCGTCAGAATCGACACGTCGAGCGCCATTACAGTCAGTCGCAAGAGTACCGACAACCTTGCTGCGGTGAGCAAGACGTCGCCGACAATGTCAAGCTTCCACCAAAACACTATTGCCTCACGGAAGGGATCTCGCTCTCCACGGAATGTACAAGTTCGACACGCAAGCGACGCCTGGCCTCCAAGTCCGAATGTCACGTCATGTCCAACGCACGTTTTCTCAGCCCGGGGTGAGTCGCCGCTGTGGGTTTTCCATGCGCAACCAGCCAATTGTGCTCCCGCTTTGGAATCTGCCATCGAGAATAGTTCGAGAATGACAGAACTTGCTCCTCCATGCGCGCATTTAAAGCGTGCCGTGTCCGCACTCCGACAGTCCAAAGTGGAAACGGAGCGATCCCGTCTCATGAACGCTGTTCCGTCGGCTGCGACTGCAAAGGAAGACGTGAGTCCAAGTCGCTTTCGTCGATCCCACTCGGACTCGCACGAAGATGAGGAAGACGACACGGTGCTCATGGCGACCATGGTGTCGCAGAATCAGCTCACCAAAGACTGCGACCGCGACGACCTCAGCGAGGAGGACGATCCGCCACTGACAAGAGAGTCGCCGGACAAAGAACAAACGGCTTTCCGACCATTCCACTCGCACGGTCGTGTTCCGATTCGACAACGACAGGAACTGAAACCCCGTCAGTGGATCTCAACGGTCGACAATAGTGATGAAGACGCGAACGAGCCATCGACGGAGCCCAAGCACGTCGACCCGATTCCAGAAAACCCTACGACCACAAAGCCACGTGGTCCTCCTGTCGTCGCGACGTTTACTGCTGGATCACCCGTCAAGTCCCACGACGAGGCCACGCAGCTCGCACGCCAGCAAAAGCTGACGGAGCTACGGCAGAAAAAGATCCAGCAGCTTCAAAAGGCACGGGACGACGCCATGGGCAAGAAGAAAATGCAAGCTACTCCAGTGCCCACGACAGTAGCACCACCACCCACGACCTCCTTCTCATCAGCGCTACCGACTACGCACGTCGGCGCTGGCGAGTCGTTTGCCATGGGCGGCCACCACGCACGCGTGCGCAAGCCGTCAAACCGCAAGCTCGTGCAAAACGCCATCGAGTACACGCTGCTCGCCGGTGGCTCGCTCGCCAAGGAACGCCAAGCGGCACTGCATGCGCTGCACGACTCGCCGTGCGACAATTTCATTGTGCTGCTTAAGAGCGCGAAAGAGCTCAAGTTTCGCGCGCTATACGAGCACCATGTCGAGCGCCATCGCGTCGTGCGCGTCTTTAGCGTCGCGTCGTCGTCGCCGCCCGTGCTCACGGACGATGTGATTAGCCAGTTTTTCCGGTACAACTCGGGCAAAAAAGAGTTTGCGGCCATGGACGGCCGCGAGTTTACGCTCAAGACGGACGCGTGTGCGCTCGTGGACCAGCTCGTGTTCAAGAAGAAGGCGGCCGCGCTCACGCGGCTACTATGAATCAAAAGACGGTACGCATTTTAGTTACTGATGGGCGGACTAGAGACAAATCTAGTTAGTACGGGGGCTGGTCGTGGTCGCGACCTTGCGGTGCGTACGATCGCTGGTGCTGCGGCGACTGCGACGACGACCGCGAGAGCGGGAGCGACTGCCCACGCAGCGACGGGAGCAACGGCCCCACTGTGGACGGCGGCGGCCGCGGGAACGCAAAGTGCTGGTGCGACGGCGAGTGGCGATCGTACGGACTGTGGCCGAGCGAGAACGAAGACTGCGGCTGCGGTTGATGCTGGTGATGTGCGTACGGACTGTGGTGCGACGACGTCGACCGCGTGAGCTGGCCGAGCGGCAGCTGCTGCAGCGACGGCAGCTTGTCGGCCCGGCCGTTCTGTGGCGGCAGCGACCGCGTCGTGAGGTGACCATCGAGAAACTGGCGCGGCGCGTCAAACGGGAGCTGCCCCATGGAGCCGGGCGCGGCGCCGCCCATGGGCGAGATGCGGGTCACACCCGAGTCGAACGACCGCGACCGCGACGGCTGCGGCGGACCCAGAAACGGGTACGCGCCCGTCACGCCGTGCGGCGACGGGAACGGCCGCGAGCCGTCGATGGGCGTGCTGGGCGGTCCACTAATGGTCACGCGATCGAGGTTCCCGTACGGCGGCGAGCGTCGGTCCATGCCGAGCAGAGGGACTCGCGCATGGGGCAGCGTGAAACCGGACGACGGCGACGCGCGCAAGACATCGAGCGCGGGCGGACGGCGAATCTCGAGCGGGCGCGAGTCGGCGCTCAGGGTCGGTCGGTAGTAATGAGACGCCCCATCGTGATGGTGATGGGGATGGCGGTGCTGCTGCTGGTAATTTGCAGCCGCGTACCCCGCCGAGATCTCGGACGGATGGAGCGAAGCCGAGCCCGTGGATGTAGCCGGTGACACTTTGCTGCGCTTGGGCTTGTCGGCCGGCACCGAGGCGCGGCGCTTGCCACTGGGCAGTGCCTTTCGTGGCTCGCTTGACAGGTCCGTCTTGAAGACAGGGTGGTCGTCTTTGCTGTCGCTGTCGTCGCCCTGGTCGTCGTCGCCGTCGCTGCCGCTGGTCGTGCGCTTGCCGCGCGTGTACTTTTTCGCGTCAAACTTGCGCTGGTGCTGGTTTTGCTTGTCGCGGTGCTCGTCGCACAGATTGTGGGGCTTGCCGTTGCGCTTGAGCGCGCGCTCGTTTTCGCACTTGCGCGACTGGTAGAGACACTTGCCGCGGAACGGCCCACGCGTCGACGACGACGACGGCGCCGCCGTCGTGGGCTCGATTTTGACCAGGACGCGCGCAGTGGACGACGACGCACACACGGCTTGGTCGCTGGACGCATCGTCGCCGTGTGCGTCGCTCGTGGCGTGGTCTTCCGTCTCGGAGCCCGAGTCACTGCGCTTGGTTTCGGCAGGCGCCTTGGCGGTCTGGACGGGCTCGGGGCGCTTGCGCTTACGGCGCGTCGACTCCATCATGGAAGCTTGCGGCGGCTGCTGCATCTCGGACGGCGCGCGCGGCTGCATCATAGGACGGTTTGGTTGCTGGGGTGGTAGGTGGTAGGTGAGACTTGCGCTGCGTGCAGCAAGTATGTAAATGACCACCGTGTTTGGTTGGGACGGCGTGTGGGCGTCTCAGAAATGTAGTGGCCTTTTAGAGAGACGGAAGCGCTGTTGGTCGAGTGACGCACGCCGCTCGGTCCCTTGCACGAGATAGACAATTGCGCGCGTTCAGGGGGGACGGGCGCGGACGATCTCTCTCACTCTCACTCACTCTCTCTCTCTGTCGCTTTCGTACGAACGCCGCGAACGCGAACGCAGCAGATTGGAGATCTCGATCTGAAAAGCGTGAGTGCCCGTCGCGGTCGCGCGCGGCATGCGTTCTCGTTCTCGTTCTCCGAGTTGACCCGGATGCCCCCTGGCCCGCACTGGCGGCCTCGGCTTGAATACAGGAACGGAGCCGGTCCTGTCGTACGGTACCGTACAGTATATTACTAGTAATAATACTCAGAGACCGACGCAGAAAGAAAACGACCCCGAGGCCAAAGTGTCGCCACACATCATGCAATCGCCGGGAGTTGGTCCGGCTATGGCAACCCCTTGTTAGGGGACCTGAGGGCACTTGATCCCGTAATAGGTGCAATGTGGCTCTTTTCTGGCTAGGGCTGTGGGTTCTCGCAACGCCCTCGTTCCAGAGGGCACTTGCATCGCCTAGTTTATGGCCGCGTGATCGAGCAGAAACAGGCCGCAGGGTTGGACCCGGAGTTGCGTTCATCCTGAGTGCGTTTTCCAACAGATCTGATCTGGAAAGCCGCACGCACGCTTTTTCCAGGCACTGGAATTTCCAACGATTACAGCTTTGGGAGGCACAGCGATACACGCCAACATCCAAAACATTGGGCCATTTCTGGTGCAGCAATTAGCCCTTCCCCATTTCCTCATTTCGAAAGTATCCGATACCCGATACAGTGATCTGAACCATACGTTTGTGCAAAGTCTCAGTTGCCCACCAGACCAGGCGGAGGTGTCGCAGTCCTGACTGTATTACAGGATCCAGAAGAGACTGAGACGACAGATAAGAAAAAAACAAAGCAGATAAGGATCGACCTGCCGACACACCATGATAAGTCTCAGAATTCAGGTGGACAGCTCGGCTGATGCCGTCGCCCGCGATTCTCCCACAATGTGCCAAATGCAAATCCGACAGAAATCGCGTTTTTCGTACAGTGTACACTGCCATCCACTCGGACTGAGTCTCAGTATATTTCACGGTCGATGCAAGCCAGTTCGTTGTCGTCCAGGATTTCTTCTGTCTTTTTGTCGCCAAAAGAAAATTTCGAAAGAAGGATCTTGGATGGGAAGCCGCATCCAAGATCGCGCAGTCGAAATTTGCGACGGCTGCTCATCTGGTCACGAGTGTGCCGACCCTGTCATCACGTTCTTCCTGTGTGAGATGGTGATGACCCACACACCCACACACATACAGTACAGTACACATATCTCGACTCGCAGTCTTTCGCCTGCAAACCAAAAAAAAATCACTCCAAGAAAAAAAAAGTGGAAGAGACTGTCTTTTCCCTCTCAAAAGAGACGATGGGAGGAAAGGAAGACGCGGCGATTTTTGTTTTCAGGAAGAAGAAAACTGGACGTTGGCACATCGTGCCATCCTCCGAAAAGAAGAAGAAAAAAAAAACCAAAACGTGTTCAGAATATCAATAAAAATAACGGATGGCTCACCATGTCTGGAAGCCACTATTATATGCAGGCTGCAGCTGTTCTGGGAGTAATACTGTGTGGATAAGGGAGGATGGACTTCCAGAGCCTGCAAGCACTCGCGAGGCACGGCGTTGTTCAACGCGTCGAGGTCGACGTGGCTTCTGGCCCAGACTGGGAGGGCCCACTCCCGCAACCGACGCAAGATGATACGTATCGGATCACTCGATCTCTTGGAGCAACGAGAAGTCAAGCCCCAGGACCTTGTTCAAACGAATCAAAACGGATGCGGATCAACTGTGATCATGTTGTCGGCTGAATTCCAGTGAAAAAAGGGGGCGATTTTTTTGTGGGTTTGTGGAGCTGACGCTGGTGGTGACGCGGGCAACACGCTTGCCCGGCTTGCTGAGCCTTTGGAACCGTGTTTTATAGTCCACGGACTGGGCCACCTTGACGTGCTTTGCGCTTGTTCCTCATCTCGCCCGGGGACGGACGCTTTCCTCCATGCGACGCAGAGGCGGCTACGATACATACTGTATCACGTTAGAGGTGGACTTCCGAGGGTGGTCCCCATCTGGGATCTGGGATCCTGCAACGCGATCGGCATCGTTCGGCCCACGCTCGCCACTCTCTGGGCACCCACTTTGTCCTGCAGTAAGGACTGGAGAGGCATTGCGCCAGGGAGCACGCCGGATGGACCAGCAGCTCACGACGATGGATGCATCACTGTTTCTCCGGATACTGTACAGTACAACAGGAGGGAATTTCTTTCCCGTTCCGCCCCACACATCTACGCATCCACAATACAGTCAGTTCCGGGGCTAAGTCCGCATGTACAGGCGGCCCTTTGTCCTCTGGATACGGTTGCCGTTGATTAGGCCGACCCGCCACGCTGACGCCGTTAGGTCACTGGTCGGCATCAGTGTGACGTCCGTCCATGGGTGGCAAGACTGTCTAGACGACCCCAGCTGCTCGCGGGTCAGTGTGGTTCAAAGAGAACACAGAGGCCTGTCAATCAACTGAGACTCTCTGTGTGCGCTGCGCCATCTGAGACTTTGGCGTCAGCGTCCGTTTATCTGAGACTGAGACTATCGCACCAGCAATCGTTCGCCAGTCCGTCAGCAGGACCATTGGCTATTGCACCTAGGTGGACCAAACACTAACTGGGCAATAATAGTACACGCAGAGGTTGCCGAGAATGGGCACCAATCAGAACAAGACGCAAGAAGAAGGGGGAGCGATTTGCTGTGGTCGTGCCTCGGCTATGTCAATGTTCAGAAGAAGGTGTCTTGGGCTTGCGTGAGTGTAGCCATGTGTAATGCTCAGTAAGCCACGACGTGGCCAAGGGCGTGAGTAATGAATACAGTTTGATCCCTCAATAGGCAGTAGATACTATGAATCGTCATAGGCGAGGTTATCAATTATGACACGTAGTATGCTCACTACTATCACGTATTTTGGATCAGTTTAGAGAGGTATTATTGGATCTCCTTTTGATTATTGAGGTAGACAACTGTACACTGTAACTTGGATCCCCAACCAAAAACCCGTCGTCATCCACACGCGATGCGTGTGGGTCGAGCGAACGCGATCCATCGTTTCGACGGCGCGTTCGTGCGTTCGTAACCCCCTGACATTCGCTTTGCGCTCTCTGGCGCGTGTCAACACGCGGATGCGATCCCACCACCAGTGCATGCTTCAAGTTGCCGACCCCCGAGTTGGACAGTGGATCCCGTGGGACGAATACGAAACGAGAGAGAGAGTCGCCATCGTCCGGAGCGAGCGCCGCGTGGCAATCGAACCTAGCCTTGTCGTCACGCTATAAATACTCTCCACGGTCTCGGACAAGATACGCGCATGTGAGACCCTAACGATGGTATCCGATCCTCGCTCTCGTAGCCCAAGATGCGATCCAACCATGCGTCCAGGGCCTGAGTATTTGTAGAGGCATTACGAGAGTATGAGACGCCTTTCTCACTACGTATCCGTAGGCCGCACGCGCAGTCCGCAATCCACTACGCACCCATGGCGTGTGCGACCGCGCCGTCGCTGGGCCGCCGTGCACGGCTGAGCGTCTTTTTCTTTCTCTGTGTCGCCACGCACAGTGGCGCACAGCCCACACCGTCGCCGACGCTCTCGGGCTGCCAAGTCTGTGCGAACCAAGGCGACTGCTCGCACGCGTACTTGGACGGCCCTGGTCAGTACTGCGGCACGTGGCTCGACCAGACGAACCAGAAGCAGCGCTGCTGCTGCCCACGCGACGCGACCTGCAAGCTCTCGAACGACGCCTGCAAATGCTCGCGAACGCTCACGGCCGCGCCGACTAGGGATGACAATCCGCCGACTGCCATGGTCTCGAAAGAAGGTTGGATCGGTGTCGCGGTGGGCGCCGCCGTGTTTCTGAGCTGCTGCATCGGCATGGGCTGGTGCTTTATCCGCCTGATCGTCCGTCAGAAGAAGAAGCAGCAACAGCACGCCGCTCGCCCGCCTGTGCCCACTGCTGTGCCTGTGGTGGGGGCCGTCTACGCGCCTGGCGTGTGTCAGTATCCGTACGAAATGGCGCCGACCGCGCCCGTGTACGACTATGGCAACGCCGGCTACGGCTATGGACACCACCACGGTACAGGTCACTCTGCGGGACTTGGAGCCGTCGCGGGCCTCGCGACGGGTATGGTCATTGCCGACATTGCGACCGACGGCTTTGATGGTGACGGCGGCCACCACTACGCAGCGGCCTACGATGCCGGTGGCGACACGGGCGGCTTTGGCGGAGGCGGGTACGATGGGGGCGGTGGAGGCGACGGTGGTGGTGAAGGTGGCGACTTTGGCGGCGATTTTTAGATTATTTATTTAGGATCTCATTTCTATTTATTACATCTGGAGATTCCTCTACTCTCGCGTTTTCCGATCCAACGTTAATTTGTTTGGTAGCGTGAGAACGAGTCCCGTCAAGATAGATCGTTCCTGTACCGAAAGGCGAGTGCCGCATAAGAAGGATCTCTGTTTCTCCGACCAGACGCGACGGCAGTACAAAGATGCTGCCTTTCAACCTGGGTCGAAAAGTGTGGCACTGGGTGAGACGCACGGACGAGACGCCACACGAAAAAACGCACTCGTGAACTCTACAGGTAAATAACTCTACACTGTATACGGCGTGATACCTTCGCGCACACTGCGCCTTCTCCGCGTCGTGTTTCTCGCGCTGTGGTCTTCACTCCCGACTGCCATGGCAGACGACAACACCACGGCAGCGCCAGCACCACCACCGCCGCCGACAATGACACTCGCCTTGTGTGACGACTGCGCACACACGGGCAATTGCTCATCCCCCTCTGGGGATATCAAGTATTGCGGCACGTGGCTCAATGCGACCGTCACCACGAACAGCACGCAAAACTGCTGCTGCTTTGGCTACCGTCTGTGCCGTCTTGAAGCCACGGCCTGCTCGTGTCTCTATCCAGGGGAGGAAGAGGAGCCGGACAGAGGCATGGCCGGCACCACCAAGGGCCTGATCATGCTGGGTGTGATCGCGCTCGTGTGCCTGGTGGTGCTCGGAGTGTTGTGCTGCTGCGGCTGCTACGCCTGTCAAAAACGGGACGCCAAACGCGCGAAGCAACGACGCTCACGGGCTGCAAACGGCCAGGTCGCCGCTCGCCAGTAGTAAGAGCAGTCCCTGGAGAGCACGGGTACTGTACATACATGCTGAGGCGAAACCAGTACCTACAGGCAAAGGATCGAAAGACTATAAACCGAGTCGATGAAGATGTTGTGGTTGGACAGGATAGGGCAAGCAAAACATCCTAATAGCGTTCGCTTCAGCCCGACCGGGTGCGGCCGTGCTACGCGTGCGATGGGAGCAAATGCTTCGGCGACGCACCGAACAACAAGAACGCAGACAACACCGTCCGTCAACCGCTTGGCTCGGATCGCCGTCAACTAGAAGAGAGAGAGAGAGACATGGGGTCCACTGGAGAGAGTGCCGATGGCACATAAAACGTCCACATGTAGCTTGTTTGAATGTTGCGCATAAGACGTCTGATCTCGGCATCGGTTCCGCGTCCTCGACGACTGAGACCGAGCCGCCACCACTCAACAGCGTGTCGGGGTGGTGTGACTGCATGGACAGACAACCACATCTTGTGCACACCCTCCCCATCAGAAGTATTCAATCTTACGCTACGTGGGCATCGCCCTGAATTAGAACAAACCACTTCACAAGTCCTCCCTCACAGTGGCTCGGCCTCGTTTGCCCCTCCTCGTATCTGCGCTGTGGTCACTATTGACTGTCGTGTGCGCAGACGATGGCAACGCCACGACCGCATCGCCCACACTGTCGCTGGCGCAGATGCAGTGTGACGTCTGCGTGCTCACGGGCAATTGCGCGTTGGCCTCGGGTGAGTACGTTCGGTTCTGTGGGTCGTGGCTCGACTCGACCGCCAACAACAGCACGCAGAACTGCTGCTGCGGCAAAGACTCCAGCTGCCTGCCTCTGGCCACTGCGTGCAATTGCCGTCGCATTGATATCCCTATCGACGAGCCAGGGCGAGGCATGGACGGCCTCACCAAGGGCCTCATCATCATTGGCGTAGTCGCGCTCGTCTGCCTCGTCATGCTCGGGCTGCTGTGCCACTACGGGAGCTACGCCTGCCAAAGATGCTACTTGAAGTACGCAACACGACGCCGTTCACTGGCAGCGAGCGCCAAGGTCACGTCTCATCCGTTAGCAGCAGTCCCTGAGAGACGTAGGCGGTGTGAGGGTGTTAGATCCCAAGGCGTCTCAAGCACCTACTGTACGGAGAACACCAACGGACCGCCATCTCATTTTACTCCTCTAATCGAGTTTCTGAAGACGCTTTTGGTTGGTCTTTTGCGCGACGATGACCATGGGCTCGCTCGTCTAGACACAGCACGCCGCGTCACTTGCACAGGTCTGTCCTGAAAAGGTCTCAGTCGATGGAAACATCGTCCGAGGCAGGAAGAGACCGTGCCACGAGCTTTCGTGGGACTGACGGGTCGTTTACCACTGAGAATCAGAGTATCCAGGTCCTAGGATTCACCGTGTCTTTTGTCTCAGACCTAATAGGACTAGAGTTTTTGCAACCCACGCGACTGCCGATTGCACATAAAACGTCCATAATCTCAGATATCGAACGGACTCTCCGTCGTCGTTCTGACTGTGACTCCTTGTGCGGATGATAGAAACAACCCATTATGCGCGAAGACAGAGATAGCGATGGCTTTGGCGACGATGTCTCGAAACT
>JAADVC010000884.1:0-14527 GCA_023334575.1 Pythium volutum | reverse complement strand
TGTGGACGGACAGCCACTGCCCTGGACGTCCTGCGGCCGCGCGGCCCACGGGGGAAGCCTCATTCTCCAATTTGCGTCCAAGTGCAAAGACCTCCTGCATCCCCATCCACAGCAGACGTCCCTCCCCTTTTGCTCTCTATCGGAACATGGCGATCTCCGATGCGGCAGCGGCCACGACACGCATGGCGCTGCGCAAGCGCGAACCACCGACGTCGTCCCTTGTGTTGCACCGCGACGCGCTCATCTCTCGATTCTCCAAGCGACCACGCGCCGAGCGTAGCTACGACTCCGAGACCGACGAAGCCGAGAGCAGTGACACGGAAAGTGATTACGAGGAGCGCCGCCCCAACCGCAAGCTGGGCGCGGCCGCGCGTGGACGCGCCACGCCGGCCATCAAGCCTACGCGCAATGTGGGAACGAGCTCTACTGACAAAGTCTTGACGTTCCTACAGAGTGCGCAGCTACAAAACAACCCCGTGCGGTCCGGCAAGTGGAACGAAGACGAAGAGGCCTACTTGCGGAAGCTCGTGCACGTCTTCCACAGCGGTGTGCTCGACGGCGTCGAGACCAAGATGTCGATGCGTATGTGGCTTGCCAAGATGCTTCATTGCTGCCCGATGCGCATCTCCAAGAAACAACTGCACGGCGAGAAGTTTAAGGGCAAGGCCAAGTACCTGCGCAACGCCAATCGCATCTCGCGCATGGGGCAAAAGGAATTTGATCGGACGTGTCACGAACTGCACACTCTGCGCTACAACTTCCTCAAGTATTGGGCGAAAGAAGAATTCAACCGATGGGGCGGTGCCGACCGCTCTCGCGACTTCGGGAAGTGGTACGACACCGTCGTTCGCAACGTTCCCATGCCTCGTCTTGCCAAGAACCCGTACCTCGTTGAGCCCAAAAACCTCCATTCGATGGAGCCGTGGGCGATTGCGCGGAAACATCTCGAAGCGGTCTCGGCGAGACAAGCCAAGGCCCAGCACGAGCGTGAATTGCAGCGGCGTCTACTTCAGCGAACTATGATGAAGAAGCGTGCCCAACCAGCGCCCTGTCCAACCGAAGACCCACCGGCCACAGCATGCGAAGGGACGAGCTGCGCCGCGCCCGCGCTTGACTTATCAACCGCTTCCCACGAAGACATCTTCGAACCGGTCCAGTCCGGTTCTCTTGACGTCGAGGTCGATCTGGCCACGCTCGTCGACGAGTGGGATGGTTACGTCGCAACGCTAGACATCCCCACAAAGCCGCGTAGTGAGGAACACATCGACCACACCCGCTTGTCGCTGCTCTCACCCAGCATCGTGCTCGACTTTGGTCCGGCAACCTTGTGGGAGGCTGTCGATCCGGTCTCCAAGGACGCAAGCTTCACAAACCATTGTGAGCTGGTCGACGACTTGCTCAGTGATGATGAACTCCTGGAGTTCGATCCGGCCATGCTCTCGGCAACCGACTTGCCAGCGGAACCGTGGTTCCAGCAACTGTGCTCGTCGTTCCAGTTGTGAGATCCGTCCATTCGTTCCAAGTCGCGTGCATCTGCGTTTGTTTGTCTCGCTTGCGTTTCGGGTTTGTAGACTGTGGGAGGTTGCCGTTTCTATCTGTCGCCGTTGTACCACTGGTGCCGCGCGAAACATTTCGCTCGACCAAGAAAATACCAAACACTCCATCTTGCCTTTGCGTTCGCGTCGTCGCTTCGACCCGGTCCTCACTCTTTTGTTGTTCACAGTGATTTGCTCCCCGCCGTGCCCCCTCGCGGCGATACCGATCGAATACTCGCAAGTTTCTCGAGTGTCTGCTGGATCTCCTTCTGGAGCTGCGCGAGCTTGGCGCGCTCGGACGTGATCTCGTCGCCGCCGTGGTACTTGTCTCGAATGCGACACAGCTCGCCGGCCAGTGCCTCGACCTTTTCGACGGTCGTCCACGCACTCGTGAGAATCTTTTGCATCTTTTTCGCCGCGCCAGCTTCGTCGTCTTGTTCGTCCTCGACGGCCGACGGCGCATCACTACGCCTGCCACGGCGGTCGCGCGACTGGAGACTCGCACGCGCATGTCGCCCCAAGTGATCGACCGCCGTCGTGACGGTGACTGCGCGCTGCAACTCCTCCCAGTCGGGCCGTGGCGTACACGCGCGCTGAAGATGGACCATGGCTTCGTCAAGCGCCTTTGCCTGGGCCACCAAGTCGTCTCGTGTGGCCTCGCGTGCCTGGACGACAGTGCGCACGTCAAAAATCGCTTCCGTGCGTTGCCGCACAAGTGCCTTTTGTGCCTCAAGCGCGGCCTGCAGTTCATGGCGCTTCTCATGGGCGAGCGCAAGCCGTTCATGCAGCGACGGCACGACTGTTGTGGCGCTCGGCATGGCGAGACTCGCGGCCGTCGCCATCGCAGCCAGGCCACCACCCACGAGCACCTTGGTCGCGACGCCGCTGGCCATGGAATTCTTGCGGCCTGTCGGCCCACTCTGCGCCGTGGCCGCCAACGCCTCTTCCATACGGAGTGCCTTGACCGTGTGCGTGAGCTCTTCCTTCTTGACCTCGCTGATCACGTGTGTGATTTCCTTCTTGAGCTCACTGGCGCGCGTCATGTGGTCATTGATCTGGCCTCGCAACGCGTCACACGCCCACTCACGGAGCTCCTTGCGCCTTCGCAGCGTCGCTAACCGTGCACGCACCTTGTCGGCGAGCCGCGCCGTGTCGACACGGCTCTGGAGGAGCTGCTTGCCAAAATGCCGGCGGTTCCGCTGCACGGCGCAGTCGAGCGACGCCGCCGAGAGCGCGACAAACGACGCGATCGTCGTTGCGATTTCCTGCTCGTGGGCGCGAATGAGACGCGGCAGTTCGTTCGTGTGCGCGACCGTCTCACGCAGCGTTTGCTCGAGTGGCTGGATCGCTGCTTGCTTCTCGCGAATGCTTTCGACCATGCCATAATACAATTGCGTGTACGGGATACCAAGCCGCGCGTCGTTGGACGAGGAAGAGAACCGGCGCCAGCATGCGGCCTCGAGACCGTCGAGCAATTGCTGGTGGCTCAGGCCCTGCAGCGTGTCGTGGGGTGTCTGCGTTACCACGACGCGACGCAAGAGTTGAAAGGCCTCGTCAATGCCCATGGTTGATGTCGAGTGGATGCTCTCGACGCGCACAATCTCTTCGAGCACAGAGATCGACCTGAACGACTCGATACCACGCGGCGGTCTATTATTGCTGATGGTCCTCGGACTTGGACGACATGGTGGAGCGCGAGGCGATACTAGCACCACGCCCGTGCGAGGTGACTTGGCTGTGCCGCCGTCGCGACGCCTAGCTGACAGTTTATGCGCACACGGCGGCGTCGGCCGTGGTGATGACAGCGTCAGCAGTCCGTCCATCGTGTGGTGCACTCGTGACTTCCTGTGTGGCGGGCTGTCGCTGATCAGGATGATGCCTGCATTATCACGTATTTATTTTTTATAGGCTCCGTGCATCATCCCTTCATGGTCCATCCCTCATTTACTTTCTGGGGACTTCAAGATACGCAGACGCACACACCTTCTTACGCGATGGCTTTATCTCGTCGCGCGGCGTGGCTCGTCCTCAGCGTGCTTCTTCAGCTCGTGGCTGGTGACGGACTAGGTGGCACCAACGTACGTGGAGCCGTTCAGCCGCTTCTCTTCAATCTGTCGGAAGTCTCGACGTTTTGATGTCGCTTGGGTTTGTAGGAGACTGCCATTTGTGTGCAGACCGAGCGAGCGATCCGCGCGCTGACCATCAATTCCGACCAAGCCACCAACGGCGTCGAAGGCGGCGTCGTAGTCGCCAACGCCTGCAAGCAGCTCGTCGACGCCAACGTACTCACGTTCCGCACCGAAGATGCCCAAAAGGCACTGTGCGACAACGCGTGTTTCGCGACGCTCACGGTTAAGTACAAGGTCTTGCTAGACAATGACTGTTTCGCGAGCACCGACAGCGACGAGGCCGCCACGGGCAATTTGCAGGCCGCGGCCTACCAACTCGCCTGCCAAACCACCGTTAGCGGCAAATACTGCAGTACGTTCTATTCGTTCTCTCCATCGCACGTACCGATTGGTATGACTGGGCTTTGAACCCATTGTCTCTTTCCTTCGCGACTAGTTCCGATGCTCGCGACGCTGGTCGCGAATGCCGGCACGGGCTTCGACGTATGCGCCGACATTGTCAACGACATGGGCTGCTGCTTCCAGAGCTACAAGCAATTCATGCAGTACGGCACGCCCGCGAGCATCAAGACCATCGACACGATCCAACAAACCTGTACGAAAGACGGCGCCAACGGCATCGACAAGGTCTGCCCCTGTGGCCTCGACAACCTGTACAACAAGCACGCACCCGTGGGCACGACCATTTGCTCGCGCGCTGCTCGCTTCCGCTCCATCACGCTCGTCATGGTCCTGCTCACGGCGATCGTAGGGTGGCTCTTAACTTGATTGCCGTGTATTTATCCGTACCGCTCCTCCTGCTTCTCCTCTTTTCGTCTTGTCCTCTCCTCTCGTGTCTCAGGCATCCTCCATGACAGCGTCGCCGTCGTCGCTCGGGTCGTTTTTCAGCACGGCCGCGAGCCCCTCGGACGCAATGCGCTCTTGCAAATGCGTCACAAAGTCGTCAATGAGCACGGGCCACGCGCCGTTTTCGTCAAAGTTGCTCAAATCCGTTTGCACTTGTGCGCCAAACTCGAGCACTTGCATCCACAAGTCTTTCGAGACCGAGTTGCGGCTATGGGCCTTGACAAACCGCAGCCATTGCGGCAAGAGCGGGAAATGTGCCGGCAGCAAGAGCTCCCACAGTCCCAATGCAATCTCGAGCGAGAGGCTCTTTTGCGTCTTGTCCTTGGCGTACGTAAACACGTACTGCATTCCACCCGACCAGTTAGTTTTTTCATCACGCCTTACCACAGCGAGTCAGCGTCTACATACCGAATAAATAGCGTCAAAGTCTTGGCGCGTCGTGAGCATCTTGCGCAGCACTGGCAGCTTGTTCTGGAGCTCTTTGATCGAGCGACACTGGAGCTTGTCCAAGCCCTTGAGAAACTCGTCGCGCGTGTAGACGCACATGGCGTCGGCCTCCATGTACCAGCTCAGCACGAGAATCACGGGGTCCTGCGGGTCAATGCCGAGCTGCACGCAGAACGATTCAATGCCGTCGTCCGTGATCGCGTCGGGCTCTTCTGGGTCTGAACAGATACAGAAATAAGTGGGTTAATCCATCGCTGGATCGAATTAGAATTCGTCAGCACCGAACCTTGAAACTGGTCAAAGAGTTGGTTAATCGCAACGTGGCTCGGCTTCATCTCTGGCTTGGCCTTCTTGGCATTGCGCGGTGACGCGCCGAGCTTTTGGATAGTATAGTGTACACGTGAATACATATCTTCGTTGTGAAGAAAAGAGAGAGGAGGACTATAAGTACCTCAAAGGCGGCGCTGCGTTTATTACTGGTCGGTCCGGCGCGACCGCGGCCGTTCTTTTGGTACGCTGGGTGCTTTTGGATTCGCTCGACGATCTCGGCTTTGCGGCCGCCAGTCTTGATGCCTAGTGATGATAAAGACGTTAGTGATGATGTTTTCCGTCGCCGTGCTTCTCGGCCAATTTTGGGTCGTTTTCGACCGCGATAACGCGGATCACGAGATTGGAGGTAGGTACGTACCGAGCTTCTTGCACATGTCCGTGAGTTCCTTGACGCGCATACTGTGGAGATCCATGCCTTCCCCCATTCTTGTTTCACCTTCAGCTTTTTTTTTCCGCTTCCAAGTCGCTGGGTGCAAATTGCTTTTGGCGCCGCGCACTAGAATAAGTACCCCAAATCAGCTTAAGTACGGTTTCGTACTTTACAGGACGTACGCAGTATCGAACATTCGTAGGTTAACGAATGTATCCATAAAGTTAACGGATCCGGGAAAGTCCGCGAACGCCAACGTAACTGATGATTTTCCTTATCCCTTTTGCCACGAAGTCCTACTACCTACCAAACTAGTCAACGCTTTTTCTCCTGCCCTCCTACGCTGTGCATTGTGTGCATTTTGTGTGTATGTGCACTTTCTCTCACGTCCCATTTCCCTGTGTCAATTCACTTACACGGCGTGGACCCCACCGGCGTCGCCGCCATTCGTCGACTCGTTGCCGTCGGCGACACGCACATCAACGACGCGGAAGCCGTCAAAGAACTCCTTGTAGCTCACGGCGCCATCACCATCACTGTCCAAGTGCGCGAGCAATTGTTCAATCTGCTCGTCCGTGAGCGGCGAGTTGAGCACGGCATTGAACGCCGACATGCCCGCGCGGAACTCGTCCTTGGTGATAAAACCCGTGTTGGTCGCGTCAAACATGCGAAACGCATTGCGAATGTGGATGCGGTGCTGGTAAAACACGTTCGAGACTTGCTGCAGCACCGCGTGCTGCCACGTGAGATCGCCGCCGCGCTCGAGCATTTCCTTTTCCTTGGCGTCCTGCACGGCAAACGCCGTGACAAACTCCTTGTAGTCGATCGAGTTGCCGCCGTCCGTGTCGACGGCGGCCATGACGCGGCCCATCAAATCGGGCGCAAAGTCAAAGCCGAGCTGGTGGAGCGCGTGCTCGAATTCGCCGCGCTGGAGCACGCCGTCTTGGTTCGTGTCAAAGTGGTAAAAGTGGTAGTGGAGCGATCCCTCCCGAGAAAACAGCGCACGCCCAATGTGGAGCAGCGCGTCCATGGTCTCGACGTCCAAGTGGGTCGCGGCCGGCGCCGAAAAGCTGTGGTCTTCACGGCTCGAGAAGCGGCGCACGAGCCCCACCGTGGGCGGACGCTGCTGTGGCGGCGTCTTGCTGCCGCCATCGACCGACGACGGACTCGGCGGAGGAAACGATCCGGCGGGCGAATGCGGCGGCGGCGCGTCAATGCTGTGCGACGCCGTGGACCGCGGACTCGCTGGCGATTGACGCAGATCCGTGAAAATGACTTCAAAGCGTTGCGCAAACTCGTTAAAGTCGATGCGGCCGTCGTCGTTCGTGTCGGCCGTGCGCATGAGCTCAAAGATTTGCTGGTCCGAGAGACCCGTGTCCATTTTCTTGAGCGTCGACATGAACTCCTCGTACTCGATAAAGCCGTTCGAGTCGGCGTCAAAGACCTTGAACGCCTGCTCCAAATCGCCAGCGCCCATGGCGCGATAGAGCTTTTTGCAAATGGCCGAGATCATGGTCTCTTGCCAGCCACTGGCATCGACCAGATCGTTTTCAATGCGGTACCGCGCGAGAAACTGCGAATAGTTGATGCAGCCCGTGGCGTCGTCGATGTCGGCGAGCTTGGACTGGTACAGCAAGAACGGCAGGTCGAGCTGGAGCACCGACTTGAGCGCGTCGACCCACACGAGCCGCGACACGAAGCCATTGTGCTCTTGGTCGTGTTGCGTAAAGTACCAAAAGAGCGACGGCCGGTGGTCGCAAATACGCTCGGCAATCATGCGCAGCGTGTCGTCCTCCAATGCGTCCTGAAGCTCGGACGTCTTGAACGTGCTCTCGTCGATCGCGTGCGCGTAAAACTGTTGGATCTCGGGTTGCAGATCGGGCCCCAACGTCAAGAACGCACCCTTGTTCATTTGCGTACCGCAGTAGCGCGACGCCGAAAACAGCGTAATCAACCGGCCGCCGTGGAGAATCTCAAAGCCTTCGGGCACACACTCGTGCGAGCGAATCACGAGCGCAATGCGGTTCACCAGACAGAAATTGTTGGTCACATCGACGCCAAACTCGACGCCAGCGCCGCGCTCCGACGGCTGCCGCGTCGAAATGGGGCGCGGATCGCTCCACAACATGTCCTCGTAAATCTTGTCTTCAAAGCCCGTCTGGTGGAGCGGCGGTTCGCGCTTGCGTGAAATGGCCTTGAGATGCGCGAGCGTGACATTGTCGCGCGAGAACAAGCCGCCGTGGACCACAAAGATCTTGCCCTGGAGCACGGCACAAAGCGGCAGACACTCGAACAGCGACTGGAAGTCCTCGAAAATCTGCACGGGTCGCTCGGCGTCGTTCTCGAGCACGCCCGAGTACTTGGTCCAGATCTCGTCTTCGAATCCCATCCACGAGTTTTGGTTGCGCGACTCGTGGTTGCCGCGGTTGAGGTAGACGCCATGTGGGTACAAGATCTTGAAGCACAGCAGCGTCATGACGACTTCGGTGCCAAAGTGGCCGCGGTCCACAAAGTCGCCGTTAAAGAGGTACTTGTTTTGCACCGTCGGGAGGCCGTTGATTGAAAAGATGGAAAAGAGATCTTGGAGCTGCCCGTGGAGATCACCGACGACCGTGAGCTTTTCGCCTTCCTTGAGCGTAATCTCCTGGAGCGTCGGGATCGGCGCGAGAATGCGGACTGCTTCTTTCAGTACTTCGAGCACATACTTGTGGTGGAGCACTTCGCCCTTCTTAAAGAGCTCGAGCATTTCCAAGACGTTTGCGAGCTTGAGCGGCCACGCGAGCCGCGGGCCCGTGTAGTCGGCGCCGACGTCAGTCTTGATCTCCGAGGGCGTGCGGATGAGCTATTCAATTATTATAAGTGAGCAAGCGAATTAATATAAGAGGGCTTATCCACGATGGGGTCTATAGGTCTAACGTACCTTGTGGCTCGAGAGTTTGGCGAGTGTGTGTTCGGCCGACTTGAACTTCTCCGACCGCTTGAGGTTGAGCTGTTCCTGATTGTTATCCAGCAAGTTCCATGCGTGCGAAAAGACGAGCGTACGGAACTGGGGACAGCGTAAAAGACAAAAAAACACAAGATACTGGTTAGACACCTCACGTCTAACCACACACACACTTTCACGGATCCAACGCTGACGACGGACCTTGGAGACAGCACGGGACGTGCGCCACGCGCTTTGGATCGTACAGGCGGCGGCATCTTGCTCGGAGAAACGCTAACCACCAGATAATATACCCGTTTAGTCCCCGCAACAAAACCACAGGCTTGCAAACTGGGGAGACCGTACGCCCAGGTTTTCCTCGCGCACAAAGAGCCCAAAATTGGGTTTGCACTGAAAGTAGCGCTTGCCTTCGAGCATGCCATCTGTGTCGCCGCGCGCACGGTCGAGCTCGACGCCAATGTCGGTGCTGCGACGGTCGGAGAGATATCGGATGGTCTAGAACCAGACAAATGAATATCCAAGTGGTTGGTTAGATCCCTTCGAAAGTGTATCTATCCAGATTTACCTCCAAAACGGACGTACCCCGACGTGCTTGCCGAACACCAGCACGCGCGCACCGACTTCGATGCTGAAGCCCTCGTGGTCCACTTCCATCGGATCCTCCATTTAGTGCGGCGAGCGTCTTGCGGTTGTGTGGGTCCTCTTCTTCTCGCAGCGCCAGCAAAAATGCTCGTGTCGGCCAAACAGAAGACCGCGTGCCCCTCTCCTCTCAAAAGCGAAAGTGACTTGAGTAGGTTGCGCGAAGGTAACGCAACTCAGTCCGGTTAGTCCGACGAAAAACCGATAACGTTATGAGGGTTCGTATCGAGTAGTCCGTTTGAAAACATTTTTCCCGCGCAGACACCACCACCTTTCTCCCAAGCACCGTCAGTATGCGCGAAGCCTTTGAAGCCGTCGCCGAGTTCCTGGCGCGCCACGGCAGCCTCGACGAATATGAAGGTACGATCTCGCTGCTCTCCATGGAATTCTCTAACGATCCATGCTTTTCTCAGTCGTCTAACATTCCTGTGGACGTCGCAACGCATGGATCCCTTCGTTCCCTTTCAGCGGTACTCAAATCAATGCAGCACCTCGGCTGGACCTTGGACCAGGACCACGCGGCGCGATGGCGCGCGCTCTTTTCGGCGCTGCGCAGTGAGATCTCGGATGCGACCCACGCGACAAACTTTGTTTTTGTCTTTGAGAGACTTCTCCAATTGGTATGGGCGGAAAGCACACAAACTCAGTCTGCTATGACCGGGCTGATGTTCTTCTTTTTCACTTGCTGCAGTATGTGCGGATTCCCCTGGCGATGTGCCGTGAGATCTTCTCCTCGCCGCTTGCTCTCCACGTACGTTATAAATTTGCTGGGTCAATAGCTGGGCCATCCGTCGACCACACGCTCATTCCAACTATTTTGTTTTGTAGATTATTGTCGAGCGTTTTGCTGCTGCCTACGCCGACTATGATGCCGATGTCTTTCGCGCCGAGAAGGAGATCATGTGCTACGCAGAGAATATTTATTCGACCTGTGAGCTCATCCAGGACAAACTCTTCAGGTACATCTATTCTCCTCCATCGACAATTCTTTGTCTGTGGTGAAGACTGAGAAACCGTACTTTCTCGTAGTGGTGACGAGACATCCAAGCTGGGTACTTTCCTGAACGAGTTTCGCAACCTCTTTGACAACGACGATCCCAAGGTTGTTGTGATTCGTGTTCATGGATCGATCCTTTATTGTAGCTGACTTGATTTGGATATTTGCAGACGGCGTGGGAGGCGCTGCGTGCTGGTTATCGTCTGTCAGAGGTCGTCTTTCGCCGCGACTTTAAGCGCATGCTCTGGAGCATTGAAGATGAGGTCTTTGGCAAGACGCAGATCGAAGACTTGCTGGCGACCGACTCGGCGACCACGGAGAAGCGGTGCGTTATCATGAGATCTCCACCTACTATTGAGAGCCAAACACTGACGGTAATGCTTCTCTCAGGGTCATAATCCCTCGTCGGATATTGGAAAGCAAGTTCACGGGCTCGGGTGACGAGTGGCACGACCTCGCGGGCGTTGTCTCTGTGCCGGGGCTCAGCGCAGAGCCCCCGGTCGAAGACCGACGCGAGAGCGTAGGTGGTGCGCGTGTGAGCTTGGGTGGTGCGCGCGAGCAGCCACGAATGAATGAGGTGGTTGGTGAGACGCCTCCAGGCGCCGAGCTCGAGGACCGCGTGTGGTCAGCTAGACTGCCGATCGCAACGCCCGGCGGCGACTCGGACGCGTCCTCGGGGGAAGGCGAGACCGCCATGGATACTGTCGTGCGCCAAGAGAGATCGACGCAACGCTCTCCAAAGAGATCGCCTCGCAAACCGCGAAAGTCCAAGTCGCCCAGCAAGAACCGATCCGTTGCGAGATCTCCTGAACGACCACGCCAACAGCAGCAGCCCCGAAGTTCTGCACGCAAGCGAGCCGCGCAGCGAGACCGTTCCTACGACGACGACGACAACGGAGTCGAGGCCATTGATGACGACGACGATGGATTCCTCGATCCGGCACGCGAGACCCCGTCGCCGCCCAAGAAGCGACGACGCAACTTCTGGACCGAGGCCGAGGTCGACGCTCTTATCAAAGGCGTGAAGCGATACGGCGGCCACTGGAAAAGGATCAAGGACATGTACAGTGAGGTGCTGCGCAACCGCACGAACGTGGACATAAAGGACAAGTACCGCAACCTCCTCAAGGCCAAGCGGATTGCGCCGATCCAGCAGGACGACGACGACGAGTAAATTTGGTTTATGTCATTTTTGTTGCTTTTTGTTTTGTTTGTTTTTTTGTTATTTTTTGTATTATGTAACATGAAGGAAAGACAACCAATTCTCCTTCTCTCTCTGATGATATACGACGCACAGCGCGCTTCAACGTCCTCCTCCTTCTGACCTCCACGCGCTTAAGAAGGAGGAGACAATGGAACGGTGGGGACCACGAACGTTTTCTTCTTTCGAATTTGTTTTCGACTTGGACGACGGGCAACGAGGGAGGGGAAGTCCCCCTTGTACTACGTAGTTGCTTCGTTTCGCTCTGCCCATTTTTCTTCATTCTGTTATGTTTCTGTGTGTTTCTCTCTTCTCCTTCTTCTCGGTCTTGGATCTTGATCATGGCGGGGATCTTGACTAGCTGCGGCCGGCCGAGCCGGCGCCCATGGTGAGGTCATTAGGCGTGTTGTACGTGAAGCCCTGGAACGTCATGGACGGCCGCGACGCGTCGGACGTGCGCAGCGACGAGCCCATGTTGGAGCCGCTCTCGACACTGTTGATTTGCATGCGCGTAAACTCGCTCTCAAAGTTCTTGGTCTCTTCAAGTGCACTTGTCGAGTCGCACGGGTTGAACGGCGGGCGCAACTTGCGGTCGTACAGGTCCTTCCAGTTAATGTCGCGGAAAAACTCGTGGTTCTTGACGTCGTCGGCCGAGCGCGAGCCGAGCCGCTCGACGGGATCCCGGTTGAGCAGTCCGCTAATGAGGCTGCGTGCGTCCGGGTTGACCTCGTCGGGAAACGTGAGCGGCGCGTTGCGCACGCGGTCAAAGAGCTTTTGGCGGTTGCGCGTGTACCACGGCGGCAAGCCCGTGAGCATCTCGTAGAGCACCATGCCAAGCGCCCACCAATCAACGGCCGTGCCGTGGCCCGTGCGGTCGAGAATCTCGGGCGGCAAATACTCGGGCGTGCCACACATCGAGTTGGTGCCCTCGGCGCCGTCCGTGATGCCTTCCTTGGCGAGCCCAAAGTCGGCGAGCAGCACGTGGCCCTTGTCGTCAAAGAGAATGTTCTCGGGCTTGAGATCGCGGTACACGACGCCCAGTTCGTGGAGATGCTCGAGCGCGAGCGCGATCTCGGCCGCGTAAAACTTGGCCATGGGTTCTTCGAATTTCTCCATGCGCGACAAGTGGAAAAAGAGCTCACCGCCCGGGCAATAGTCGAGCACAAAGTAGAGCTTTTGCGAGGTCTGGAACGCATAGTGGAGGTGCACAATGAACGGATGCTTGGCGCGGCCCAGCACGCGGCGCTCCGTCTTGGTGTGCTCGACCTGGTTGCGGCGCTTGACGTTCGACTTGTTGAGCGACTTCATGGCAAAGAGCTTTTTCGACTCTTTCTTGCGCACGAGCGTGACCTTGCCGTACGAGCCCTTGCCAATGACCTTGAGCAGCTCAAAGTCGTCGAGCGACGTCTTGGGCGTGTTGTATAGCGCCTCGGTGCCGCCCGAGCTCGTGGGCGCCTCGGGCACGGGCTCGCTGCCGCCCGTCGCGCTCGCCGACGACGACGCCGTCGACGCGGTCGAGGTCGTGTCGTACTTTTCACGGTCCAGCGGTTGTTTCTGGATGGGATGGGAATGAATCCAGCGATCCAAACGATCACGAGAGAACGCTGGTTAGACTTTTGGCACATTTAGGACCAGAAAGAGAATAAGATCAGACGACGTCGACGTACGTTGGCGAGCAAAAAGTCACGGTAGTGTTCCGAGCGGCGCGGGTCCGGGAAGGGCGACGACGGATCCCACGAGCAGAGCAAGTGGAGCCAGAACGTGAGCTCCTGCTGGCGCTTCTCGATAAACTCCTTGTTGAACGAGCCGAGGAACTTCTTGGGCGGTAGTGCCGGACACTTGAACCCATCGGCCGTGAGCTATATGCACAAAAGAGAATAACCTGTTTAGTTCATCTCCCAAAGACAAACCAACCTCATGAGGGACGACGCGGTTAGCCAAACGTACGCGGTCGTGGAAGTCCTTAAACTCGTGGTAGCGGTGGTGGACCACGAACATGGCATTGTCAACCTGCACCTGCAGATGATACACCGTGGTCTTGGAACCGTTGTGGCTCACGTTGTCGTGGCCGACGATGCCCATGAACTTGGGCATCTTGGCGTCGTCCTTGGTGCTCATGGCTCGATAGCCCCTGTCCTGAAGACGGCGTCTAACGAAGCGGGGGAGATTCGACCGAGTCGGTGAGGTCTAACCGAGTTGTTGCTAGACCGCGAATGGTGAGGCAGCCGGCAGTCGTCGGGTCTGAATGTTTTCCGCCTTCGGTCTGGGTTTGCTCTCAAGCAGCTCCGCTCCCCTCCGTTCACGTATTCGTCCTCAAACAAGAAACCTCTTTTGAGTGTTGCTTTGTCGATATGGACTCGAACCCGCCAATCTCTCCTCGTTCCTCCTCCGTCTGGGATTTTCTCTCCTCTCTCTCTCACTCACTCTCTCTGCACTGCTTCTGTCTGTGGCTCTGACGTCCGTCAAGCAGCTGGTTTTCCGGCAAGTATACATGGTGGCCTTTGTCGAGCAGCGGTCGTATCCGGATGACTTAGGGATAGGGTCTTACGGCTACACGTCCACCGTCTGACGATTCCGGTTGCACAACAAGCACTAGGACTTCTGGTGCTTGTTGTGCAGGAGAGCCGGGAGCGAGGTCAACGACATAGGTACTGATTTTGGTACAGTCGTCCCTCGTCTAACGAAACGATCTGATATACCGGTATTTAAAACCTCACGTAGATGATTTCTACGAATCTCAAATTCGTGCATTCTTCATCAAAGGCCTTCCCAAAACTTATATATTATAACAGGTACTCAGGTTTTCGAGGGAGTCGTTAGACGAGGGATGAATGTACTTCAAAGAGGTTACGTGGTATCTCCTCAAACGAGTGACGGTCACTGTGAGTCATAGTGACCGTCACTCGTTTGAGGAGATAGTCCGTGGGAATGGGAAAAGATTGTTCCGAAATCCCCCTACACCCCCTTGTAGGGGGATTTCGGATCAATAGAGGCTTTCAGAAGGACTGCCAATTAAAATCACGTTACCCAAAATCACGTGGAAAGGGAACGTACATTTTGATACGCAATTTTTAAAACGGCGGTGTTTC